>JAWZYV010011888.1:0-291770 GCA_038373885.1 Cheiracanthium punctorium
TATCGGAGACATGTTTATTAAATGCAATAGATCAATAAACCTATTCTGATAATTACGCTCAAAAAAAAGTAGATGGCGCCAAAAAGAACATGCGATAAACAATTTTAAAGTGCCTAGGATAAAATTGCAGAGCCGATAAGTTAAATTTTATCTATAAATAAATGTTTTATACATACAATCATATTATATACTTTTCATATTCTACCAATATATTAAACTAATTGCATTCTTTAAACACATCAGAAAAGCGCGCCTGTTATTACATCATAAATTCTTGAGGCGGTCTTACTAGCATTGCAACCTTATAGCGACTATAAGCTCGCGTAACTCCTCTCTTTCGCCAAATCGTTGGCGCGCTCCTGTTTTCGCCAAGTGCGTGAAGTCTTGAGGGTTTGGGAAAACGCAACCCGGGACCTTCACACTTCGGCCGTCTACCATTTTCAGTGATATAACCACCGTGCCATGGTGAGGCCCAATTTAGTATAAAGGATTTAAAAATTTTTAGTGCAATTGAAATATTTTAACCAAATATTTACCCCAAATACCCTATCAAAACCATTTCTGGATCTCAAGATTTCGACTGTCGCCCCAAAAAATCCCAACATGCGGTGCGGTACCGTGCTATGACAAACTTCCTTAATGAAGACGGAATACTGAGGTCGCCATGACAACCGCTTTCCGTGGAAACAAAAAAAAGAGAAGATATAAGTTGAGTTGTCCGGGGAGAAAAGTGATGCTTTTAAAACGCTAATAGCACGATCTCCGCCAGTCAAGTAAGGTACGAGTTGCCCGAGAGAGGGAACGAAAACAGCGCACAGGGGAAAACGCAAGATATCGTGTGATCAAGTCGAAGCTGAATGATGATTGATGGAGCAACCGCTTTTATGGAGGGATCTGATTTTCTCCGCGGCGCGAAATTTACGACTATTGACGGGGTCGTGATTGACGTTAAAGTAGTTTCATACGAACACGGTGAGGAACAGTTAAGGCTTTTTTTTTATTTTTTAAAGAATTTAACCCTTTAACGCGCAGTGTTCCCGCTCATGGAACACCCAACTCTGACGTTTTGACTGTTGCCAGTCACGAAGAATCGATTTGATTTCTATAAAAAGAGTTGCGGGTGACAGAGCTCCACGAGAATCCTTTACTTTTTAGCACTTCATTTCCCGTCAAAAAATGGTCACGATTCTTTTTAACAGCACTGACATCTGCTGAAAAATGAAAGAATACGAAAACAGCTGGATAGATTGCCTAATGCTGAAAAAAGGGCAGCCGTTGCCATCGCACGACTTAACTACCAGCAAGATGGCGGACGACCGAAACGTTCATCGCGTGCCACAGATCGAGAGACCCTTTTTTGACGCAGCTGACACAGCCAGCTTTTTGTGGGGCACTGCCAGCTGAGTCAATAAAGGGTCTCCAGATCTGTGGCACGCGATGAACGTTTTGATCGTCCGCCATCTTGCTGGTCGTTAAGTCGAGCGATGGAGACAGCTGCCCTTTTTTCAGCATTGGGAAAGGGTTGCGCCTCAAAGGGTTAAATAAATTGGATTCAGCTCAATCTGAGGCAGTATTCAGACGCCAGTGCACTTCAAATAAGTGCATATTTTCATGATTAAAGATACTAACAATTCCTTTTTTTTTTCTTAAGCCAAGCAGTACAATATCGACTAACTACTATTTATAGTTTCACCTACGTCATTATCACTACGTCACGCCTTAGCAATCAAGTTTTTTAGTCAAACATTTGTTCATTTGAGAATGGTCATTGGCCGAAACCGTGGCTTTGTATCCGTAAATATCAGAGTTGATAAAAAAAAAATCAGTGATGTTACGTGAAAATATTCTATTAGGTTGTAACGAAAGTTTCCCGCCACCGCAAACATCGTCAGCACACAGTTCGCGTTGGCGTGTTTGCTCCTATTTTGTCAAACGATTTTTGTCATTTGAAAGAAAGAGGCTTACTTTATAACACTGTGTTGTGAAATCTGTAAAAAATATAGTTATCATTAAGTATAAGGTGTCTCAAATGGAACTATCACTCTAGAGGATTCGAACCATCATTGACTTCCAGTTGTGTTGCAAAAAGTCAGCTACATAATATCAACGAATTATGAGTACAGCTTTAAGTACTATTGTTGTATCATGTGACACTGTGCAGGTTTGGTACCGAAAGTTCAAAAACAGTTATCTAAGGAGTTAGAAGTTATTTTTTCAGGCAGATATGGCGGAAAACTTTCGTTACAACCTGATATATACGCTTAATTCAAAGGAGCGAAAATAACCCTTTCACGAGGGAGTGCAAGGAAAAATTGTTGGTTTCGTTTTTTACTTCCTTGTACGTAGTATAAGGAAGTAATGTGATCCCGAAAAATTTTGGGGGCCAAATTTCGACATAAAAACCGATTTTGACTACCTCTAAATTTAATTAAAAAAAATTTTTCGATGCATCTCATCGTAGGCTAGCATGCACGATCATATTAACGCGTCTGCAACTCATTTTGACCAGCGGCGAGTCTGCTGTGGCCAGTTTTTCCATGCCGTCTGTACGTACGTACGTACGTACGTATGTATGTAACTCGCATATCTCAAAAGCTATTAGGCGTAGAATGTCGAAACTTCATATTTTGGATAGTTGTAACATCTAGTTGTGCACCTCCCCTTTTGGTTCCATTCGACTGGATAGTTTATCTACAGGACTGCCCAAAACATTCGAAATACATTACGCTCAATGGGCCGAAATTCATTAAACTCGCATATCTCAAAAACTGTTAGGCGTACAATGTTGAAACTTTATATTTAGGATTGTTGTAACATCTAGTTGTGCACCTCCCCTTTCGGTTCCATTCGACTGAATAGTTTATCTACAGGACCGCCCAAAAGATTCGAAATACATTACGCTCTAAGGGCCGAAATTCATCAAAGCGTTTTTTACAGGTATTGGGCTATTTCAAACGACTCAGAAGTGATATATGCTGTAAAGAGTTAGAAAATGAATTTCTCCATTAAAAAAAGTGTCTTTATCATTTATAGTTCTGCTACAGGAACACTCAAAAGATTTCCAATACATTACGGTGAATGGCAATTTTAGGGGCATTCATCCATTTCAAGCACAATACCATCCTACCACATAAGTTAGGTAATGGTCCGACCACGGTCACGTGCCTCCCTCAAGAACTATGCCAAAAGTCGCCAAGCTTGGCGACTTTTGGTGTACGTGTGTGCATATTTAACTCTCAAATCTCAAAAACTATTGTGAAATTTCATATATAAGAATGTTGTAACAATCTAGTTGTGCATCTCGATTTTTGATTCCAATCTACCCAATTTACAGGACCACCGGAAAGAATTTCAGTACTTTAATGTCTATGGACATCTTCAATATAATACAACTGTAGACAGTCATTGTTTGGTACATGCCCAAAATCTCGCCGTCTGTCCTCGACCTTGGCGAGTTTTGGCGAAATATCGCCAAATTTGGCGATAGTCAGTCATTTGGTCCATGCCCAAAGTATCGCCATTTGTCATCGTTCTTGGCGAGTTTTGGCGAAATATCGCCAAATTTGGCGATAATCTGTCATTGTTTGGTTAATGCTTAAAATCTCGCCAAATGTCGTCGATATTGACGAGTTTCGCCGAAATATCGCCAAATTTGGCGCTAAAAATTATTTCGTATTTTGTATAACTCTAAAACTAACCCGTAGATTTTTTAACGTTTGTATTTAGAACTATTGTAATATCTAACTGTTTTCAATATCTTTTTTGACAACAATCAACTGAGAATTTATTTACAGGGTGAGCCAAATGACTTTGAATACATTGAGGTGTATGGATGCATTCAATTCATTGAAAGTCTGTGGTCAATGACTACTTTGGCTATCCCCAAAATCTCGCAGACTATCTCAATTTGTTCGGCTTTTTGGTGAAATATCGCCAAATAAAGTGTCAGAAGGAAATCTTTCAAATTGAACTCAGCTTGGCGATATCGAACTATTTGGCTGGAAATCGCTAAACCTTACTATTATTGATATTTTATCTCTTTCAAACAAATAAATTTAGAGGAAGTGCGTCGAAAATATTTTTGATCTAATGGACGTGCAAGGAAGTCATGTGTTGGACACATCAGATTTTTTTTACATCGAAATCGACAATATTAACGCAAAAATTCTCTTTAAGTATCCATTTTTCGAGAAATCCACTCCCCATTTCTGATTTACCAAAATACCGATAATGTTCGCCTCGAATATTTCGCTCCGTTCAGCGATCAAAAAACGCTCCTAAAGGAGAAATGCACTTTCAAGTACGGAAAGGACCGAAAATTCGCTCCGACTGATCGAATTTCGCTCGTTTGAGTTAAGCGTGTAGCACGCAAAAATTAAAACTTTTCCACGGAAAAGGGGGGAAAGACTGCAAGGGACCAGCAGGGGCGCATTCAGAAAAACAAATTCCGGAGGGGGTCTAAACCGTAAAATAAGAATCAGAATTTTTCGGCAAAAAGACTTTATCGTTATCATTTTAGTAACAAAAATAAAAATTTCGATGTGTATGTGTGTGTGGGAGGGGGGTTCCAGACCCCCTGGAGCCCCCCTTAAACACGTCCTTGGGAACCAGCAACACACTTCGAGTAATCAAAAATTCGAGTTATTGGTATATGTCGAATAACTTGAAATTCTCGAAGAAATTCTTCGACTTGAATACTCGAAGTAATCCAAAGCGGTTGGTGGGCTAGTGAGTTATCGCGAGTTATCGTTTGGCTAGTGAGTTATCGCGAGTTGACTGTACACCCTCCAAAAAAAGTATTCGAGCAAGAGAGAAATTTCCTATTTTAGATTTGCGAATAATAATTGAGTTTTTGAAAAACGCACAACTTGATAGAAATATGGAAAGTCATTTATACAAAGCCTAATTCATATTCTATGATAAATAATTTTTAATATACGAAACCAACGTAGGAAATTTCTCTCTTGCTCGAATACTTTTTTTGGAGGGTGTACAGGCATTATGTTTTCCTCGCTAACTCCGGGTTTTGGTTTATTCGTGGCTCGCTATAAACGAAATGTACTGTATATTATTTCACTAAAATGTTTTTATAAATAAAAATCTGATGTGTCCAACACATGACTTCCTTGCACGTCCATTAGATCAAAAATATTTTCGACGCATTTCCTCTAAATTTATTTGTTTGAAAGAGATAAAATATCAATAATAGTAAGGTTTAGCGATTTCCAGCCAAATAGTTCGATATCGCCAAGCTGAGTTCAATTTGAAAGATTTCCTTCTGACACTTTATTTGGCGATATTTCACCAAAAGCCGACAAACTTGAGATAGTATGAGAGATTTTGGGGATAGACAAAGTAGTCATTGACCACAGACTTTCAATGAATTGAATGCATCCATACACCTCAATGTATTTAAAGTTATTTGGCTCACCCTGTAAATAAATTCTCAGTCGATTGCTGTCAAAAAAGATATTGAAAACAGTTAGATATTACAATAGTTCTAAATACAAAAGTTAAAAAATCTACGGGTTAGTTTTAGAGTTATACAAAATACGAAATAATTTTTAGCGCCAAATTTGGCGATATTTCGGCGAAACTCGTCAATATCGACGACATTTGGCGAGATTTTAAGCATGAACCAAACAATGACAGATTATCGCCAAATTTGGCGATATTTCGCCAAAACTCGCCAAGAACGATGACAAATGGCGATACTTTGGGCATGGACCAAATGACTGACTATCGCCAAATTTGGCGATATTTCGCCAAAACTCGCCAAGGTCGAGGACAGACGGCGAGATTTTGGGCATGTACCAAACAATGACTATCTACAGTAGTATTATATTGAAGATGTCCATAGACATTAAAGTACTGAAATTCTTTCCGGTGGTCCTGTAAATTGGGTAGATTGGAATCAAAAATCGAGATGCACAACTAGATTGTTACAACATTCTTATATATGAAATTTCACAATAGTTTTTGAGATTTGAGAGTTAAATATGCACACACGTACACCAAAAGTCGCCAAGCTTGGCGACTTTTGGCATAGTTCTTGAGGGAGGCACGTGACCGTGGTCGGACCATTACCTAACTTATGTGGTAGGACGGTATTGTGCTTGAAATGGATGAATGCCCCTAAAATTGCCATTCACCGTAATGTATTGGAAATCTTTTGAGTGTTCCTGTAGCAGAACTATAAATGATAAAGACACTTTTTTTAATGGAGAAATTCATTTTCTAACTCTTTACAGCATATATCACTTCTGAGTCGTTTGAAATAGCCCAATACCTCTAAAAAACGCTTTGATGAATTTCGGCCCTTAGAGCGTAATGTATTTCGAATCTTTTGGGCGGTCCTGTAGATAAACTATTCAGTCGAATGGAACCGAAAGGGGAGGTGCACAACTAGATGTTACAACAATCCTAAATATAAAGTTTCAACATTGTACGCCTAACAGTTTTTGAGATATGCGAGTTTAATGAATTTCGGCCCATTGAGCGTAATGTATTTCGAATGTTTTGGGCAGTCCTGTAGATAAACTATCCAGTCGAATGGAACCAAAAGGAGAGGTGCACTACTAGATGTTACAACTATCCAAAATATGAAGTTTCGACATTCTACGCCTAATAGATTTTGAGTTAGGCGAGTTTAATGAATTTCGGCCCATAGAGCGTAATGTATTTCGAATCTTTTGGGCGGTCCTGTACATAAACTATCCATTCGATTTCCACCAAAAGGGGAGGTGCACAACTAGATCATAGAACAATCCTAAATATCAAATCTCAACATTTTACGACCAATAGTTTTTGAGATATGCGAGTTACATACATACGTACGTACGTACATACGTACGTACATACGTACGTACAGACGGCATGGAAAAACTGGCCACAGTAGACTCGCCGTTGGTCAAAATGAGTTGCAGACGCGTTAATATGATCGTGCATGCTAGCCTACGATGAGATGCATCGAAAAAATTTTTAAAATTAAATTTAGAGGTAGTCAAAATCGGTTTTTTTGTCGAAATTTGGCCCCCAAAATTTTTCGGGATCACATTACTTCCTTATACTATGTACAAGGAAGTAATAAGATTAATATATAATAATAATAATAATAAAATAATAATAAATAATAAAATTTTTTAAATAATGAAAACAACGATAACTGTCACTCTTTACCTAACACATCCTCCATTAAAAAAAAAAAAATATCTGCCAGTGATTATTGCTGCTTTTCTACACTTTGTTTTACTTTTTTACTTCCTTTCTGATCTGTACATTATCGCGCAATCAATTTTTTTAAATTTAAATTATCCAATTAGCATTCACAAACAGCAGTATTCGATTACCATTTTAGATTCGCCATTACTGTGAAAAGAACAGAAAAAAGAGTTAATGGGGGAAAATATGAAAAAAAAAAAACAATTTATTGATTCTGTCATTTATACTTTCTTCTTTTAGAAAAAAAAATATTTACTGTTTATAATTAATTCACATTTGGGACACACCATTATCCAAAAATCATTTACCGAGATTGATTTAAAAAAAGCGGGTATGAGTAAATTTGAAATTGAATTAATTCATTTCAATTTTTAATTTTTTTTCTCTCGATATATATTATTGAACAGTTATTATTTTTTTTGCGTAAAATACGCCTAACAATAATTTGAATTACGGACAAAATGTATATAAACATTATATATATATATATATATATATATATATATATATATACTTAAAATTATAATTGTGAATTCGAGTTTTATCTGGATTAACCCTTTAACGCGCAGTGTTCCCGCTCTGGGAACACCAAACTCTGACGTTTTGACTGTTTCCAGTCACGAAGAATAGATTGAATTTCTATAAAAAGAGTTGCGGGTGACATAGCTCCACGAGAATCTTTTACTTTTTAGCACGTCATTTTCCGTCAAAAAATGGTCACGATTATTTGTAACAGCACTGACATCTGCTGAAAAATGGAAGAATGCGAGAACGGCTGGACAGATAGTGCCCAATGCTGGAAAAAGGGCAGCCGTTGCCATCCCTAGACTAAACGACCAGCAAGAGGGCGGACGATCGAAACGTTCATCGCGTTCCACAGATCTAGAGACCCTTTTTTGGACGCAGCTGGCTGTGCGGCACAGCCGGCTGCCTTCAAAAAAGGGTCTCTAGATCTGTGGCACGCGATGAACGTTTCGCTCGTCCGCCCTCTTGCTGGTCGTTAAGTCGACGGATGGCAACGGCTGCCCTTTTTTCAGCATTGGGAAAGGGTTGCGCCTCAAAGGGTTAAAATATCTTATGACAAGCCTACACGAAGGCATCTGATTTAGGAGTGTGCTTTGAGCGAGAACTTTTAAGGGCTTCTAACGGGTATTCACGTTACACCTGGATAAAACCGTCCAAAACTCCAGTCCGTTAGATCGGCAGTCGCGCGATAGGCCCGAACCCAGAACCTTCACACTTCAGCCATCCTGTCTTATCCATTCGGCTATAGTGGGCCAAGGAACCCCTTAAAAATTCCTTCGGCCAAGTCATCCGCCCTATAGCCAGATGCCCCTCCAAAGGGACTGCTGTAAAAGAAAAAATAATGACTTTGGTCGACCGCACACGATTTCAAAACGTTGCCTCCTAGCTTAAACTGAAAATTATTTTAACAAAAGAAACAGAGTAAACAAACTCTTATAATCAAGGCGTAGCTAGAAATAAAATTAAAGGGGGGAGGGTAGGCAATGCGGTACACGCTTAAACCCAAAGAGCGAAAAAACGATACATCGCGAGCGATCAGTTTCATGGAACCGACAGTTTTTCGCGAAAGTGCTCATTAAGTAGTCGTTTTCTGAGAACTTCTTCTCCTTTCCTGTTTTTTCGGAGAACTTCCGTACTCGCTTATTGTTATATTCCGCTCGCTCTGTGATCGAAAAACGCTCCTAAAGAAAGCTCACTTTTGAAAACTGGCTCACTTTTCGCTCCGACTGATCGAATTTCGCTCGTTTGGTTTAAGCGTGTACATTAGACAAGTTGGAGTGTTTAGGCTGATTAATTTTTTTTGGCTAAGCTTCAATATACACCAACATTTTTTTGGCTCCGAAACTGGCGATAAGTGTAATATTTGGCTTCTTTCTGGAATCGTGAATGAATTCTGTGCTTTTAATCTTTTTTACTATGCTTTCTTACAAATTTTTTATTTTTTTTTTTTTTTGCTATTTTTCAATTTTCCGTCTATTTTTATCGTTAAAATAACAAAAAAAAGATGGGGGGAAGCTCAATTGTTAGTTATGTTTTTGAAATTTACTTTGTTTAGATTCTTAACCCTAAATTCTTGTAACCAATATCCAATTTTTTTGCAATTCCTTCTATTAGTTCACACTCTACCTGTATATATCTTGTTCAAATTTTCAATCGTTAATAAAATACTTTTTATTCATCCACTCGAGTTCAAATACATTTTTCAAAAACTTGTAGTGGATGAAACTTGATGTTAATACAACTTTCTCAAATATTAATTCATTAATTAAATTAAATTAATTAATTTTAGATCCTGTTACGTGATTAAAAATGAATGAAAACAATAAACTAAACAAACAAACTGGATGAACAGTATCGACCCTTGCTTCACAAACGGCCCTGGATTAATTAATTATTAATTAATTAAATTTAATAAAGAGTAACTAAAATAAAAATTTTCTTAGTAGGAATTGACTTTAATTTTTTTATATTACTAATCGACTACTACTTTTTATATTAATCGAATTAGTGGGCCGTAATACGATTAACAATGTTAAGCTTGGAGAAAGTAGATGGGGGGCCCGGCTACAATTTGTTGCCACAGAGTCCCCTAAGCTATTGTTAAGGGGACGGTTGACATTATAATTTTTTTTTTTTTTTTTTTTAATCTTTGACCAAAAAATATCAATTTTTATATGTAAATGAATTGTAGTATGACAATGTTAAATACTTAAAAAAATCAAAATTATGTTTTTTAATTTAATTTTAATTGTTTGAATTTTTAAAAATGTCCCTTAAGCGCAAATTTTTAATTTTTCCCTTCAATTTTAGCTTTTAATTGTTCAAAAATGTCATCCGAACATATTTTCCTATTCATTTAGAGATTCGTTGAAAAGTAAAATTTTAGGAAGTATTTTTAGCGTTAATGCTGAATTCTCACAAAAATTTCACATTTTTATAAACTTATATTGAGCTTTTAAAATGTTAATTCACACAATAATTGAAACGGATAAGAAAATTTATTTTTATATAGAACTTGAGTATCTGTAATGAACTTTATAAGACTTCTTCAAAAATTGTGTCGCAAGGGACATTTTAAATACACAGAACTGCGAAAAATATTCGTCTTACACAAAATTCTTTCTTTCGGACTTACAAAGGGCCATTTGTGTGAGATACTTACATTTTTAAATACTTATAACTCTTTTACTAATTAAGTTAGAGACATGCGATTTTTCGCCTCGGATAAAGAATCATAGAACATTAATACGTTTTTGAAAAAATTCCGATTTTTTCGCGGATTTTTGGTAATGTCACAGCCCACCGCCCACTTAAGAATCTCCCCTTATCCCTTTGAGGCGCAACCCTTTCCCAATGCTGGAAAAAGGGCAGCCGTTGCCATCGCTCGATTAACTACCAGCAAGATGGCGGACGATCGAAACGTTCATCGCGTGCCACAGACCTAGAGAGCCTTTTTTGACGACAGATAGCTGTGCCGCACAGCCAGCTGTCGTCAAAAAAAGGGTCTCTAGATCTGTGGCACGCGATGAACGTTTCGATCTTCCGCCATCTTGCTGGTAGTTAAGTCGAGCGATGGCAACGGCTGCCCTTTTTTTCAGCATTGGGCAATCTATCCGGCTGTTCTCGCATTCTTCTATTTTTCAGCAGATGTCAGTGCTGTTAAATATAATCGTGACCATTCTTTGACGGGAAATGACGTGCTAAAAAGTAAAGGATTCTCGTGGAGCTCTGTCACCCGCAACTATTTTTATAGAAATCGAATCTATTCTTCGTGACTGGCAACAGCCAAAACGCCAGAGTTTGGTGTCCTCAAGGCGAGGACACCGCGCGTTAAAGGGGTAAGTCTTTATCATCGGATATTTCCACTGCACGAAAACAATTTCTATTCTATTTTATACTTACAGTAGTAACAGGAAGTTATGCATAAAATATCTCTAAAATTTCTAACTAAAAGTTAGAAGACGAAAGATACAGAGCATTTCTTATTTTGTGGGTTCCGGTTCTCATTGCCAAGAATAAGAACCTTTTTTGAAAAATTTAGGTGGGGGGGAGGGGTTCTGACTCCCAAAACCACCCCCTTCGTTACGCCGCTGCATATAATGACAGTGTTACCGGTTTTGCATTTTTAAATAATGATTGGGAGAGGAATAATTCGCAAAAGAGTATCTTCATTAATTTGAATAATTCATTAATCAATTTTCTCCGGAAAGACTTATTTCAGGAAAATTAGCAGGGAGCCGGCTTTAATTGATGATTAAATTGAAAACCCAGTGTGTGCGCCTAGTGAAAATGAAAAATTAATGAAGTTAAATTGGGCAATTTCGTATGTACCTCTACACTGAGATGCGCCAAAAATGAAGCCGCATTTAAGTAAAAGTTAGCAAAATGCATCACCGGCGGAAGTTTTAATTTCGTAATTTTGTTGTTATTCCTTTTTCATTATAATCTTTTTTTTATATACCGGGTGATCCAAAAGTCAGGACAAACTTTAATAAAAATTCATTAAAAAAGAGCAAATAATGATAGAAAATTGCGGTTTGCATGCACAAATAGGTTTAGGGTATGATGGTTTTTTTTTTTTTTTTGTTTTAATGACAAGAAAGTTTGTAGTTCCAAATGTTACCTTTAGGTGGCACTGACATGCACAATGAGAACCAAATTTCCAATTTTAAAAAATCCGAAATCTCTGTAATGCTTTCTATGCAAACTGCAGTTTTGTATCATGATTTGTTCTTTTTTAATGAATGTTTGAACTTTTCACTAGCTTTTGATGCATCCTGGGTGCACCAAAGTTTAAAAATTCCTTAAAAAAGAAAAAATAATGATAAAAATCTGCAGTTTGCATAGAAAGCATTACAAAGATTTCGGATTTTTTAAAATTGGGAATTTGGTTCCCATTGTGCATGCCAGCGCCACCTACCGGTAACATTTGAAACTACAAACTTTCTTGTCATTAAAAAAAATCCCATCATTCCCTAAACCTATTTGTGCAAACCGCCATTTTCTATTATTATTTGCTCTTTTTTAATGAATTTTTAAAGTTTGTCCTGACTTTTGGATCACCCGGTATTTGTTCTGTCTTTAGAACCCTGGTGTATGTTAGGAAGAGGTTTTTCAGGTTTGCAAAGATCAGCGGTATGACAAAAGTCGCCAAGGTTGTACACTTCTGGCGATTTATCACCAAATACTGCGGATTGCGCACGTTCTAGTCAGTGAAAAATTTTTAGGAATTAGTAGACGTATAAAGAAGTTGTGTGGTTTCTGGATCAGATATTTTTAACCCTCAAAGCGGCTGTGACGTATATGCCATCCATCTCATTCCAGTTTTCACCGCATAGCATCTATCGTTTTGATTATTTGTAACACTTAGGTATCATAAATATATATTTTGATACCAGGTGACAAAAAAGTCCGTAAAAACTTCAAAAATTCATTAAAAAAGAATAAATAATGATAGAAAATTGTGGTTTGCACAAATAGGTTAGAATGTCAATGGACTTTGATAAGAAAGTTTGTAATTTCAAATATTGCCGATAGATGGCACTAACATGCGCAACGGGAAGAGTTTCTACTAAAAAAAATCTGAAATCTCCCTAATCTTATGCATGCTGTAAAGAAAATTATTCGGTTGGGCTGAATTAAATTTAAAGACTGCGTTGTGAATACATGAAAATCCAGGTTCGATATGCACTTATGGTTGCAATAAAATAAAGAGACGTTAAATACTTGAAACTATTTTATTAAACATATATACTATTGAAACATTATTATAACGGGCGGTGGTGGCTCAGTGAAAATAAAAATACGTCCTATATGGACAGTGAAATTAAGGTGGAATGATTTAAAAATTACCCAGCACAGAATTACACATTGGCGAGAACAAACACTTGGCTGATATCAATAACGCCAATTCCAGAGCAACCCTAAAAGTTAATCCAATAAAATTACAATGACGTAATCGCGAGCAAATAATTTTAAAGTCGTCGCAGGGGAAAAACCAAATAACTTACGCCAGCAGGATGCCAAGAGGAACTCAAAAAGGCCGTTGATTTTGCAAACGGACGTAATATAATCTATTTTTAGCACACCGGTCTGAAGAGACGAAGAACAAAAAGAATAGTGCATACAGGGAAAAGTAAATATACAGATTTAAAGGACGAAATGACAGGAAAATGAAAACAGAAGTGATTTAGAATTCTTGAATTTTGGATAGATTACATTAAAGAAAACCAAATTAAATGATTTTTAAATTAGATATGTGATCTTCATCACACATGCAAACCGCAATTTTGTATCATTATTTGTTCTTTTGTATCATTATTTTGATGCACCCAGGATGCAGCAAAAACACGTGAAAACTTCAAAAATTCATTAACAGAAAAAACAAATCACGATACAAAATTGCAGTTTGCATGGAAAGAATTAGAGAGATTTCAGATTTTTATTTAAAATGGAAACTTGGTTCCCATTGGGCATGTCAGCGCCACCTATCGGTAACATTTGGAACTAAAAACTTTCTTATATAAAAAAAAAAAAAAAAATCCGATCACGTTCTAAACCTATTTGTGCAAACCGCAATTTTCTGTCATTATTTGTTCTTTTTAAATGAGTTTTTATAGATTTTACGTACTTTTTGGTCACCCGGTATTAAAGCTTGTGAGTACTTTAGGAGCTTATTTTATAATAATTGCAAATCTCCCAATTATTTCTTATAATTTTAAAGCTGCATGAACATTGTACTGTGAAAACCATTTTAGATTTTTGTCCGATTTCCAAGACGCTCAGTGTGTTAAATTTACGTACGTACAGTCTTTGTAGTGAAGTTCAAAGGCCCGAAAAAACTTGTAATAAAGTAATCTCGTTGAAACGTTTTGATGAAATACATGGCGTGAAATTACCGATTCCATAAAAACTTTACGAACGAATTAATCAAATTAAAGAATTATGCTGAATCAGTATAGTAAAATTTAGATATTTTTACTACTACGTAACAAAACAGAAAAATCTGGAGTGACTCCACTCGACTTTCCGAACACTTACGATTAAGATCATTACCAATCACTTAAATATATTTTAATCGATGAATAATTCAAACATATATACCAAATTGAAACTCAATCGAATGCACCGTTTAAACGCTTGCGCACTTTCAAGAAATTCTCCCCATATGCCATTATGCCATAATGTAAAAGAAATCTTTGTCGTAGCCCTGTAGAAAAACTATAAGTCCTATACACACCAAAATCAATACCGGTCTTGCAACGGTGGTTTATAACATATATACCCAATTTGAGCTCAATCGAATCTACCGTTTAAACGCTAGCGCACTTTCAAGAAATTCCCCCCATAGGCCACAATGTAAAAGAAATCTTTGTCGTAGCCCTGTAGAAAAACTATAAGTCCTATACACACCAAAATCAATACCGGTCTTGCGACGGTGGTTTATGACATATATATCCAATTTGAGCTCAATCGAATGCTCCGTTCAGGAGCTATCGTGTTCACTCACATACACACATACACACACATACATACATACATCTCGTAAAAATAGCATAAATGGATTCAGAAGCCCTCAAAACGTGTAAAAACACCAAAATCTCGAAGTCGAATATTTTCATGATTACAATACTTTCCTTACATGGTACATGTTCGGAAAGTAAAAATCATTATAATCAGGTAAAGTTAAAAAAAAAAAAAGACTTACTACTTTTTTTTTAATAGAAAAATGTATTAAAAATAAAATACATTTACTGAGAAATTGCTCATTCGAAAGATGCTATTCCTTTAAACATTTTAAATAAATCTAAAACATTTTCGTTCGAATACTGGTTTATTGTTATTTTAAGGTCTAATTTCGCCTTGATAATTGAAATTCCGTAAATTGGAAATCCAAATTTAAAAAATTCTTCTGTATTTAAAAATAACAAAAGGGGATACGTTTAAAAGGAAAAACGGGAAACAGATAAAAGTTTAAACACGCAGGCGTGAAATCGCTAATAGCCATTGGAGGATTGGAACGTAGATTCTAAAAGAGATAAAGCTGGTGGAAACGGAATTCTGCTGTACAGAATGACAGAACGACAGACAGACAAACTTCTTTTGACGGTCGTACAAAAGTCTAATTTTATTAATATAGATATTGTCTGATCTTAAAAAATGCAAATATTTATTAGGTAAGAGAGAATAAACAGTCTAATCAAATAATGAACTAAATAACCTACCATTTCAACTAGCATAATATTTAAGCAGGGCTCGAAATGTTGAAATAAGTCGCAGCAAATGCCATGAGATTAGCCTAAATAGCCTCGATGTTCAACAACTCTCGTTGGCAACAGCAGCGAATATTAAAAACTTTGTTACTCTGAGTGTCTTTTCTTATCTCTTATGTATTTTAAGGCTGTTATATGGAATTGCAAAATGCTCACAAGAAAAATGAAACTTTTTCATTTTGTTTTTGTTCAACTCATTGCATTATTGATTCAATTTTGTTAAAAGTTAAACAAATTTTATAGTGCAGAAAGGGCAAAATAATAATAATAATAATGAAAATCCACCTGTGTGAGTCGTTGTGTGATAACCTTATCCACAGTTTCTCAATTCTTTTATTTAAACTAACTCTTTTTGACCTTACATTAATGATTTGAATGGTTTTTGAGGTTTTATCTTTGGGTAACGTCAAGAAATTGTTCATTAATCGTTCGTTGATATTTCGATAATCTTAGCAATATCGTGGCTGCTTATTCCTGGCAAGGAAAAAAACTCTAACCCTGCTGGTTCCCCTCACACAGCATCCCAGTAAACCTAAAAGGGAGAGTACAATGCGAGGCAAGAAGAACCATTAAAATGATTGATTGCCTCCGCACGGTACCGAAATCTAGAAGAATTTCAGACCTGAACCTTAGATATGGTCCCTTATTACGTAACCATCAATTTGCACGTGCGGGCTTTGTGAAAGGGGGGGGGGGGACCCAAAGCAAGCCCTTGGCCGGAAGCAGCAATTAGAGTGGGAGAATTTGCGGAAGAAGGTGGGGAAACGGTATTTGACAGTTTGGCGCATTTGGCGGAATGCTGTGTGAGGTATAACCATTTGTGGTAGCAAACGGAATCTCATTTTGAAATAAATTGGAATCTCCAAAAAGAGAAGTAAAGGAAATGGGATGTTTTCTTGGGAAAGCGAAACATGTACAAAGCAGACAATGAGTCTTTTTTCCAGTGCTTCTGGTCAACCGTCACCTTGACCCCAGAATTGACCCTCACTTCCCTTCTTTGCCCCCCTTCCCCGGTTTCCTTTCCTCCAGCATAAGGGACCATCTATAAAGTTTTTTTTTTTTTTTTTTTTTTTTTTTTTGTCCAAGCAGCAATTAGAGTGGGAGAATTTGCGGAAGAAGGTGGGGAAACGGTATTTGACAGTTTGGCGCATTTGGCGGAATGCTGTGTGAGGTATAACCAATCTGCTCACCTTCATGTTCTATTTTTTTGCGCTTGGCGTTATAGCGAATAATGAACCATGAGAACAGAACATAAAAATAATAATAATGAATCATCATAAGCATTAGGTGTCTACATTCATCAAAAATGCGAATAAATGTGTGTCGTTACTGTAAACACGTGTCCTTGAAGTATTTCCTGACACTTAATGTTCATTTAAACATATTGCCATTTCTTTAATATTAAAAATATTCACAGATTTATATTTAATTAACTTTTTTACTATTACTGTTTAAAGTTAGTTATGCATTCTCAATTACTATTTTTAATGACTCTTTTTTATGTATTTTGTATATTGTGTGTTCTTAAATTTACATTTTGTAATACTTTTTTCCAGGCCCAGAAAAAAACACCAGCTACACAGTGACTCATTCAACAGTATTGAAATGTACGCGGCCTTCACCTATATAACTTTTTGGACTGCTTCTCTCCAAAGCTATAATTGTCCACGTCAAAATATTGTCCAATGTTTTACGTTACTTTGGAGGGCCATTCCAATCCCGTATTTGCCCATCGGAGACATGCAGCAATATCTCAACAACGACCTGGTACGAATAAACGTACCAGCGTACCTTCAGGAAGACCTGGAGGAACCTGCATTTTGGCAAGATACTGTAGCAGAGCTCTTCGAAGACGACCCTTCACCCGAATTCAAACCAAGAACTTTAAAACATTTGAGTCGGTACGCTGTTAGACGGAAATTTCGATCTCCCGAACAGATATCAGCACTACCAATACCTAGACGTATAAAACAGTATCTTTTGCTGGAATTTTAACCTTAAATCTTATCTTAAACGTTTTCCAAATATGACAAAGGGCTGCTCGATATCTGATATTTGGCGGTGTTTATGTACAATTAAAGATTGTAAAGGAACCATTAAACAAAAGAATAAAAATATTATAGTTTCTGTCTTTTAGTCTCTATCACGGAATCTAAATCTTTTGTAAATGAAGTATGAATTGAAAATTTTGTGCAGGGGGCGTGCATTTGATTTTCCGAAGGCACCATAAAATCTGGAAAAAGATAATGCACTCCGAAATCAAAAATTCACATCAATGGAAGCAATGGGGCAGATTCAAACTAAACGTGCCCCATCAGTGGCAGAGAGGTTCTGCTCTCGAAACTGGAAGGTAGGAGGTGCCAGGTTCAAATCCTGTTAGCGCCTTTCGACGTAGCAGGTTGGAGTTTTCCATGGTTTTCTCGAAACCTCGCGTTTCTGTGGTAAATACGGGCTAGGATCCCTTAAAAATCCGCCATGGGAGGCTTTCCCCCGTATAGGCGTAGGACCCTAGTGCCGTCAATCGGTCTTAAGGTGATTCTCGGCCAGCAAAATCGAAGCTGCGAAGTCCCATGTAATCCTATGAGAAAATTTCTTTCTCTCATAACATTCATAGTTATTAGAGATGAGACGGGCTCAGCCCGAGCCCGGGCTCGGGCTGAGCCCGTCAGCCCGTCGGGCTGAGCCCGAGCCCGACTCGGGCTCGGGCTCGTGAAAAATTTCTCCTTTGTTGAACACACTCCTTGAAACAGATTTTAAAAAGTGATTCATGGAATAAATAGACTTACTTATTTTAAAAAATAGCGGCACGGGGGACTAGAAGGTGTGTGAAGCTCCAAAATTTATTGTATCCTATTAATGTAGTTAAATTTATTTGTCTTTAGCTGAAATTTCGGGCTCGGGCTCCAAATTTAATAATATTGCTCGTTCTCGGATTAAAAGTCCTCGGGCTCGGGCTTCAAAAAATGAGCCCGAACTCATCTCTAATAGTTATTAACACTCAGTCTCCTATTTTTTCCCCCCACTATCTAGCTAATAACGCGATGTTTTTAATGCGTTTTTAAAATTCAAATAAAGTTTGTAAAAACACTAATTTTGTGTTTGAACAGCTGTAGAATGGTTGCTAATTATGATACATGATTTTTAAAAACTAGCCACGACTGCTCAGAATGTTTACTGTTTTTTCAATGAAAGATATAATAATTATAATAATAAATAATTTAGTAATTAAAACGAAATATAGAGTCTATATTTATACAAAAATTGTGATTCGACTATCTCTCCTAATGAGAGGAAAGTACTTCCCTATATGGAGGGGTGGAAATGATGGTTCGCTACCCTCCGGCAATCTCGGTGGGTTCTGCACTAATTTGAAACGTATGTCCGAGAGCTAGTTAGAGCTTAGCTAAGTGACATTCCGGCAAGCAAAGTGGCCGACCCTAAGGAAGTCAAATTCAATGGATTTCAGTAAAGATTTTAAAGTAGATTTCGTTTCACCAATGTATCTTAGTTATATGTTTAATAAACGACACCAACACAGATAAACTAAAAAATGTTTATAGCAATGACCTCTATATCACACATGACTGAATTGTAAATAATTAGAGGCGTTCTTTTTACAATGCTCTACAGATTCATCTACTGCTTGCTAGCAAAAAATCTAAATGACTCTGAATCCCTACTAGATTATAGTAATAAATTTTTTATGTAATTAACTACAAATATATAAGCTGAAGAAGGGTAGGTTTAGAACTTACTTTGCCTATTAGAACGCGAGGGAGAAAAAGATATTTCATGAACTTAATTATATCCGAAATACTGTAACTAATAATTAAAGACAATCAGCACATCAGGCGACTATAGGTGGTTCATTAAATTCAATGTCTGTTTGAACAAAAATCTCCTAGTGGTATTCAATGTATATCACATTAATACTAAATGTATGCATAATTAAATATTGTCCAATAATGGTGGGATTTGTTTCACTATTATTTTGATTTTTTTAAATTTAAATATTGTTTTCAGGTAAAGTAATATGACGTAATTGAATAGTACCTTAAAAAACACACAATTACTATAGTCACAGAAATTTGCATTAGCAGCGTTAAACTACTAATAATCAAAGTTTTTTTTATTAATGTTACACTATAGTTAAGACGAAGTATTTCAGCTCGCCATTCCCTAGTTCGTCGTCAAGCTGATAGTGTGTGCTGTTGCGATTGCAAGTCCGCTCTACCAAAATGTTTTTTTCCGTTGAACAGAGGGTATTTTTTGTGTTAGAGAGTTCCACCGCCTGGAACACAGTTTTGTTCAAACGAGGCGCAGTTTCCAAAGAAAATTTCATATGAGAAACGGACCGTCAGATAATGCGATAAGGACTCTATTCCAGAAATTCGAACGAACGGTGTAGGTATTATCTCGCCGTAAGAATGGGGGTCAGCAGTGACCACCTGCTGGCTAGCTATTTCCTGCGTTCCAAATAAACCAGGCGAAAAGGGAGACCGCCATTTTCACCCACACGCGAAACGGACTTAGGGAAAATATTCTTCCTCCCGTTCCTCGCTTGTTGCTGTGCTTTCAATTGAAATACAAAATTTGTGATGCAGGGCTTTCATAAACTATTTATTTACTTTATTATTAGATAGGCCACTTTTCAGTGTTTTGTAACTTCAATTTTTAAAACTTAAGAAAAATTTATTTGGCGTGATAAACTACATAATTAATATGCACAGCATGTATCGAAACATAATTTGTGTTTCAGAGCCGTACACCGGACATGGACGGGAGAGCTGTACATGTTTTTAAAGTGTAAAATTCCGTGTAGAATTTTTCATTTACGAAAAAGCTGCCTTTATTTTCTTCGTTTATAAGTAAAATAATTTAGGAATTAATTTACATTAGGTATAGTTATTATATATATATATCCATTTTATCCTTTTTTAATGTACTATATATATATATATATATATATATATATATATATATAATAACAAGTAAACACAAAACATACTACAATAAGACATATCTCGCATAAAGTAACAGCTATATCAAGAATAGAACCAGATTTGAATCCAATAAGTGCAGAATATTGTGATACATGGACGGAATAAACCACGTCACCATTATATATATATATATCTACTATATAATATACAATTCAGAAAAGGATCAAATGGAACAATAGAGACACACACGCGCACGCACACATAATACAGTCAACTCTCAATATCTCGAAGTCGTGACCGCAAAAATATTCGATATAACGGAAATCGCACATAATATCTTATTCAGGAGCATGTTTTTACCGTGTTTAACACACGGTAAAAATATATCCCTAAATGAGGGCCGTAGCCAGAAATTTTTCATGGGGGGGGGGGTTACGACTACTACAACTCATATATATGTATGTGTGTGTGTGATAATGTAGTGAAGAATATACATTTTGTATGTCAAAAATTTCTCATGTGGGCGTTATGACCTCCCTAACCCCCCCCACCCTTGGCTACGCCCCTGCCCCATTAAATAAATCAATATGAAGCAAAATGTTTCTACTTTTCTGATGATAAGTGGGTAATTTGATCGTTAGTAATAATGTTAGAAGAATCAAAACGGTATCAAGATGGACCAGGGGGTACCCCCCCCCTCCTCCGAAATTTAAAATCTTGTTAACAAAATGATAATGTGAAGTCGTTTTGTGAACAATTCGGCCTTTTTCACCGTTTGGTACCCCTCCAAAATGTATTGCTGTGTTCGGCCCCAGAAGAATTAAATAGATAATACACAGAATCAAAGCATTAATTGACCAATTTTATTTCATTTCTTATTTAAACTACCCATCATTATATTCCGTTTTTGAAACCTATTTATTTAGTTTGTCAGAAGTCATAAATGACCAATGCCCTCAATTGCGAACACAACACAGTGAAAATTGCATACAATCCCATCCCCCCATTTTAAAGAGACTAACTTTAATTAACGGATCAGAAAACAAAATATACAAAAAATTAATTTAAAATATTCCTGCATCTGAATTAGATCTGGAAAAGGTTAACGCTAGTAACTTATAAAGATAGAGTTTAAATTTTTTGAGTCAAAGGTGTAATTTGATTGCTTTAAAAACTGTTTAAACCTTGCATTGTACATCAAAAGAACATAATAAGTTTGGAATGGTTCATGAGGAGGTTGCAAAGAAAAAAAGAAAGAAGAGAAAAAGAAAAGAAAAGAAACGCTAAAAAGCAAATAATGTATCATTTGTATATTGATCACCATGGGCATTTGTATATTGATCATCATTGGGCAATTGGTATCATGAATGTGCCATACAAACAACATAAACCTATCCGATTTTGAGAGAATCTAATGTTTCAGTTTTTCAGTAGAAATATTTTAAAAGTGTGCCACAATGGCAAGCTCATAATCAGGAGCCTCGCCAGCGGCCGAGAGCATAGCGCTCTGAACTGGTAGACGGAAGGTGCCTGGTTCAAAACCAGCTCGCGTCCGCCGTACTAACTGTTCTGAGGTTTCCTCCGAAACTTAGCGTAGATACGGGTTAGGACCCCTTAGAAAGACCACAACGGAGGGCACCCCACCCCCTCGGTCTAGAGCTTACGTGCAGCTAATTGGCCGTAATCCCACAACAAAACAACATCATACTCGAGACTAAATTTTCATAGTCTTAAAAAAATCTCATTTTAACGTCAATTTATACCAAGGGGGGCGACCGCCCCCCCCCGAGACAAAAGAAATTAATATAAAAGATCCTATTTTACTTCCGTAAAGTGGACGTATATGTCAATATTCTAACTAACCGCCCCCACCGACAGGCAAACCGCCCCCCCCCCGACAAACTTGCATTAATCCGCCACTGATTTATACATATAAAAAATATATGCTAGAAGTCAAAGCCCGTTGTGGAGGCACTTATAACAGGCGCTAGAAAAAATATTGACAAAAATATGTCTACACTCAATATATTTAATCTTCGTCCACCTATAAGTTCATATTCAATTTTTAGTTATATACTCAAATCGAATTTCATGCTACGCGCGGAAACTTTTCGCATTCGACCAATTTCATTTTTGTATACAGCAATCTTATATCAATGCTTCAAGCAGACGATCCTTTTTAGTGAAAAAAAGTGCTGGTGTGTTATTTGGAAAAACAATTTTAAACAAATTGGAATCGCAGTTTTCCCTTCAAAGCCTGATAACCGTGATTTCAGTATGACGTCATTGTCACATGAATAAGCTAATTTTGTCAAGCAAATGATTCACTTTTTTTAATCTAGGACATAAAATGGAGTTGAAAAGAGCGAAAAATCGCTTTAAAATGGGGAAACGGGTGGATTTTCAGATTTTTAAAGTAGCGCAGATCGCTTTTCTACATTTTTATATACATATTTATGAAAAATTTGAAGCGGATCGTACAAACGGTGATCTTATTTCGTTTTTGCGCTTTTAATTTCTAAGTAATTTTTCTGAAACATTTTTAATCTTCTAAGTAAAAGTTTTATCTTCGAGTGGTTGTCCGGAATTGTTAGAGAGTCAGTGAATCAATGAGTCAGGGAGAAGCGTAACTATATAGAGGATGTGTGCGTGCGCGTGTGTGTCTCTTATTGTTTCCATTTTTATTCCTTTTTTTAAATTTGTACTATATATATATATATATATATATATATATATAGTACAATTTTAAAAAAAGGAATAAAAATGAAATATATATATATATATATATAACTATACCTAATGTAAATTAATTCCTAAATTATTTTACTTATAAACGAAGAAAATAAAGGCAGCTTTTTCGTAAATAAAAAATTCTAGATGGAATTTGACACTTTAAAAACACGTACAGCTCTCCCGTCCATGTCCGGTGTACGGCTCTGAAACACAAATTATGTTTCGATACATACTGTGCATATTAATTATGGTTCACGCCAAATAAATTTTTCTTAAGTTTTAAAAATTGAAGTTACAAAACACTGAAAAGTGGCCTATCTAATAATAAAATAAAATAGTTTATGAAAGCCCCTGCATCACAAATTTTCTATTTCACGCCAAATAAATATTTCTTCAGTTTCAAAAATTGAAGTTACAAAACACTGAAAAGTGGCCTATCTAATAATAAAATAAATAAATAGCTTATGAAAGCCTGCATGACAAATTTTCTATTTCAATTGAAAGCCCGGCAACAAGCGAGGAACGGGAGGAAGAATATTTTCCCTAAGTCCGTTTCGTGTGTGGGTGAAAATGGCGGTCTCCCTTTTCGCCTGGTTTATTTGGAACGCAGGAAATAACTAGCCAGCAGGTGGTCGCTGCTGACCCCCATTCTTACGGCGAGATAATACCTAAACCGAACGAACGGGGAACGTGAATGATGACCGTATTGGAAATGTCGGCAAGCCACGCTTTTCAGTTACAGAGTCGAATGCTGAAGCGGTACAGCAGGTTATTCAACAGCGGCCCCTGAATTCCGTACGCCGTGGTTGCATCTTGACTGGACTCCGAAGAATGAGCACTCACCGTCTCATGCGCCACATCCTTCAGATGCTCCCGTACAAAATCCAGACTCACCTCGCGAACGCCATGCTGCAACTTGTGGATGATGGTGAACTCGATGTTGGCAACATATGGTTCTCAGACGAAGCGCAGGGTTGACGGGGGGGTGCCGGGGATCGTCCCCGGCTGAAGAAAGTAATATCCCTGGCTAGAGAAATATTAATGGATCCCTGCCAGGGATACTATTTATCCCCTGCTGGAGAAATGTTAAATTAATCTGTGTCCCACCCTACAAGTTCAACAGTACCTAACGATTTTAACTATTGAGAATAGAAATTTTTCTTTTGTTTCCTAGACAAAGGAGCAAGTTACAAGCATGCCTTTAAAATAGATATACACATTCCTGATGCCACTTCTCACTCCGTAACTGGGGTCAGGTTTCAAAGGAAGACTGCGAAATGAACGAAGAAGCACTGCTGTACCACCAGCCGAATATCAGGGTAGACGAGAATCGACATAGGCAGGAATATGTGCATAGAAAATCGGGGGTCGACTTTTGTTTGAATTTAAGTCACTTTTTAGACATGTTGGCGACTGCATTTGTCATGTAATACCTAATATATTGTGTGAGTGGAGCATTTACAGCTTCCTCCTTTTTCTTTCTTTCTGTTTTTTTTTTCTTTCTCAAATGTCCCCTGCAGGAGTATGTTTTCTCTCAAATGTCCCCCCCCCCCCCGGAGAAAATGTTCAATTCGCACCCTGACGAAGCGTATTTTTACCTCGATGGCTATGTCAACAAACAGAACTCGCGAATTTGGGGAAGCGAAAATCCTCATATTGCTGAACCTTCATCCCTGCATTCACCAAAAATAATGGTATGGGCTGCCCCTAGTAGCAATGAATGCTTGTTTTCTGCTCGGTCGTTCATCGACTCATCGTTAACTCATCGGCTCGTCGAATTCAGTCATCGGCAAGTGCACTTTTTTTTTTTTAATCTGCAATAGATGAATTTTTATTCATGGATAGAAGTGATCTAGACGAGCAGTTTCGCCGATGGGGAAACCGAAAAACAATATCTTATCCGAAACTGCAGCTCTATAGCCGTCGAGCCTTACAGGTGTCCCCAGTGGCAGTGGCGGATTTCCCAACAGGCGCATGAGGCGCGCGCCTCGGGCCTCATATTTCTAAGGGGCCTCCAAATTCAGTTTTCAAAAAGAAAAAAACTATATGTAAATATCTGTTCAAGAGACATAAACTTTGTTCATAGTTTCAGGATTGCTTCTAGAGTAGAAAGCGCTTTTGAACAATCTTTTTTTTGGTGAACTCCCTTTCCTCTTCACAGCATTCGACAATAATCTAAACTAATACTTTAATACGAATGCTTTTAGTTTATAAGTAATTGATGCTTTAATTCCGTATTTCACTGTAAAAATATCCAGAAACGTTCCTTGGAAATAAGGATAAGTTAGACTTACAAATACTATACAGAAAGTATACATTTCCCTTTCAAAACCTTACTGTTTCGTTTAACCCGTCACTTAACCGAATAGTGGTCTCACGACCTTAAAAAATAGGCAGTTCACTTAAAAATGGCTAGAATTGTAAAAAAATAAATAAATAATAATAATAATAATTAAAAAAAAATTCCAGTAGTGTTCCTTGAAAATAATAGGCAGCTGAGGTGCCCTAAATTCCAAGGAAAGTTGCACGAAAATACCAAGAACTTTACTGAACAAATATGCAATTCAGTGGATCTTTCAATAAAGTTCCTGGTATTTTCATGCAACATTCTTTGGAATTTTAGGGCCCTCAACTGTCCATTTTTTCTAAGAAAAATTCCTAGATTTTTTTGCATTGTTTTAATTTGCTCACTATATTTTATCTCAAAAAATACAGGTGCAGAGGGTCCCATGCCTTTTTCCTATCCGGAATCAATTAGTTGTGTTGGGTTGGGGGATTACGGCCAATTATGTACAAGTGGGATCTATGCCGATGAGTGTGGGTGCTCCCCTTGGGGGTCTTTCTGAGGGATTCTAACCCCTATTTACGCTAAGTTTTGGAGGAAACCACAGAAAATTCCTAACGGTTAGGTTGGCGGACGCGACCTGGTTTTGAACCAGGCACCTTCCGTCTCCCAGTTCAGAGTGCTATGCGCTCGGCCACTGGTTGGGCCGCACTGAATCAGATTGCGGCTCAGTAGCTGGTATTGCAGTAGGACATTCAAATACACCTGCTTTATAGATTGCCGCCCCCCTCCAAATCAAAAAGTGTACAGTCTGATAAGAATATTTCTCATTTTAAAAGAAAAAAGTCTGAACCGCTTTATTCTACAGCTTGAGATTGGAAAATTTGTCAAAAATTAAATATTTTATATTTTTCAGCCGTTCTTCATTTAAATGATTTAGGAAAGAACACTCTGTATTCAGTGAAATTTTCAAATATACCTAGAATATATAATTGTTGTTGGTTGTCACGATGTAAAAGAAATTGGAAACAATAATTTATCTTCTTTCGAAAAATCACTAAAATTAAAAATTTAAGCTAGGGATAGCCGATTTTTATCTTTTTTTGGAATCGAAACTTTCCGAGTATGCAATGATAAAAAATTGCCGACCAATAATTAAAAAGATATGAGCTGATACATGTGTGATAACACTTTTTTGGGGGCATTGGGGGAAGATATTTGTTAGTTAAAAAAAGTATTGAAAAATTAAAGAAAGCAATACTTAGCGTCACCAAAATTTCACATGCATGCAAAGTTTCAGCTCGATCGGATGATAGTGGGTTAAAATTCATAGACGAATTTTGAACTGGAATGTCATACACAGTTAATTAAAAACTTAAAAAACAAATGATGATTAATTTATTTTTTTTGTTTTCAACTAAAATATATTTATGATAACTATATTATAAACACGGCATGTATTTTATAGTCGCAGATGAAAATGCTAAACATTAATAATAAACCTAGGACCGAAGCTTAGAGCATACCCATTTACCCATTATAAAGTGGAATTAATTTTAAGTCAATAATATTTTTTGTACTTTAACTACTTAAAGTATTGGGGGTTTTTTAAATTTCTCTTGTAGTTTTTTTCATTCTATTTAAAATATAGAATAATGTGTGTGTGTGTATATATATTATTTATACCTAATTACTCAATTAATAGTCCTAAATTTATTGACAGTTTTTGAATGAACACAAGAATTAGACTAAACAGAAAGTTTACTTTTACTATTAAATTGCTTAGTTTTGCAGTTTCAAACGGGAAATTTATGAATATATTTAAATGTTTATAAATATATGCTCTAGAAGGAATGTTAAATTTTTGGTTCATTTTATCCAAGTAAAGAATTCTTCTGAACTTTGTGAAGTCATGTTTCTGATCAAGTTTCCCTTGTTCTGACCTTCAAAAGTACCTGTTAAATAGTCAAAATTTTCATGACTGAAACAAGACATATGCCAGTGGTCCAGAAAAAGTAATTCGACGTAATTAAGTAACAGTGAAAAATAATCAATATAAAACTGCAGTTCCTACGCTATACTTAGAGGTATGCTGATGTTTATTTAGTGTTAATCATGAAAAGTGAAACGTAGTACAAAGATTATTGAGATAAAAAATGTTTTTTAAGATGAACAAATCTATAAACATAAAAATTATTTTAAAATTTTAATACTCCTTTTGCAGCAGGCCCTGACTATCGGACGGACACTGGGTGCGCGTGCCCTGGGCACACATGGAGAAATAAGCCATAAAATTGAGTTTAACACGATATACAGGGGCACAAAAGTTGAGCCAGCTAAAGGACACAAAATCTGAAAAGTGCCCTGGGCACAAAAGTGTTATAGTGAAAGTCAGGCCCTGGTTTGTAGACATAAACTAGATATAAAAGGAATGAAAACATTTTAAAATAATTAATAATAATGTAAAGGAGTTAGTGATTTTTTTTTTGAGGAGGGGGCCTCAAAATTCAGTTGGGCCTCGGGCCTCTCAAGAGCAAAATCTGCCACTGCCCAGTGGTTTACACTTTACCCAAATTCCTATAAATATTTGCGTAATTTAGATGTGCCTTTGCATAATCTAAGGGAAATTTTGACAAATTCTTGAATTAATCACATAATTTACTTCAAATTTCTTGTATTGGGGTTGAGAGGGGGCAGGGGGGTGGTATCCCCCCCCCCTTGCCCCCTCCCATAAAATTTAAATTTGAAAAGAAATATTTACAAAAAAACACACAAAAAAATTTTTTTGCTTTTTTTATTTTCATTAGAAAAATGAAGTTTCCCGAGTAAGAAGATTATCCAAATTCACTATTTTAAGAGAATGCTGTTTTACACACATCTCAAACATAAGGTTTACCCTCTGTATAGGTGTGAAGACGAGTATTGAAATAGTAGGGTGTGTCGAAAAAAACCTTTTTTTGAAATTTGTCTACCCTTAATGGTATTTTTTTTGTCCAAATTGACTCAATGAAATATGTGCCAAATTTCAGCTTGATTGGTCAGTAACTAAACCTAAATTTTTTTTTTTTTAATTAAAAAATTTCAAAAAAATACACTGCTTGACAATTGCTAAGGAACAAGTGATTTATGAAAAATTGCGTCTCAGACAGCTGATCAATAACAGTAAATTAAAGTTCAGAGGGCATGGTAGACAAGGACTAGCTATCTGTAAAAAAGAGAGAGCATACAAGCTCATGATTCACACGAAAATACATGCTGTTGGATGTTTGACAAAAACAGTGCTGGATGTTATAAAATTGTTTTCTCTGAAATTCTGCTTGGTTCTTGCAATAATTAAGAGTAAAATGACAGCAAGACATCATTTGAGTGACTACGATCGTGGATGAGCAGTTGGACAACTGGAAGCAGGTCAAAGTGTCACCACTGCAGCTGCTGCAATGGGTATATCAGAGAGTGTCATCTCACGATTAAAGAAGGCCGCTGAAGGTGGAAATGCTTTGCGAAAGCATGCCAGGGGTCGTGGTAGGAACACCACACCTTTAAAGGATCGCTATGTAGCCCTCATAGAAAAAAAGAACAGAAATTACACTCCTGGCCAGATAGCTGCAAACCTTGTAACTGCCACCAGGATGCATGTTTCAGCAAGAACCATCTCACGGCAATTAAATCAAATTGGTTTGTATGCATGGAAGCCTGTTCGTTACATCTCACTTCAACCACGCCATCGTCGAGAGAGATAACGCTGGTGTAAGGAACACGTTGGTTGGGATCACCAAAATTGGTCTAGAGTAATGTTCTTCGACGAATCTCATTTCAGTGTGACAAGTGATTCTGGCCACCAATTACTGTGGAGAGAGCAACACGTTATGCACAACAGTTTGCTTGCAAACATGATCGGTATGGCCCAGGCATAATGGTGTGGGCAAGCATCGTGCACAATAGCAGAACACCACTTCGCATCTTTGCGTGAAGAAGCATTACATCGCAACGGTATTGCAGAGAGATTATTCTGGATCATGTTAGTCTTTTTAGGGATGCTGTAGGTCCAGACTTTCTGTTTATGGATGATAATGTGCAGCCACACAGAAGCACTGAGGTATCGGACACACTGCAAAGTGAGAATATTCTCCATATGCAATGGCCTGCTTACTCTCTCAACCTAAATCCTATTGAACATGCCCGGGATGCTCTTGGCAGATGTGTTGCACAAAGAACCAATCCTCCCCGAACAGTGCAAGAGCTCAAAAACGCCTTGAGAGAGGGGTGGGACAATATCCCCCCAAGGAGTACTCGATAGTTTAGAGAAGAGCATAGAGAACAGATGCAAAATGGGCATCAGTGATCAACACACATTTTAGTAAGGTACTCATGTCTGCATCATACTAACCTGAAGATGAATTTTTCGGGGCTGTTTGGAAATCACCCAAGGAGCATCTTTTTTATTTTAAGTTTTTAATTTTTCGATGTGGCGATATCTGTACCATTTTGCACTATAATATATGCACATCGTCCCTACTAAATATGTACTTAGTTTCATTTCTTCAATCATTGTCTATTCTTAATTATTCCGAAAAATGTAACTGTTCCTTAGCAATTGTCAAGCAGTGTATATATATATATATATATATTGAAAAATTTTTGCCCCTAGCACCAGAGCCTTATTATCGCATGGGAAAATCGGGACTTGGCCCAGGGCCCCCAGTTCGAAAGGGGCTGCAATTTCAAATGTTGTTCTGAAATATTCTTTTTTATGTCAAAATTTTATGAAAAAGAAACAAATTTCGTAGATGAGAGCTCCCGAAATTCATCAATGCCCGGGGCCCCTGTTGGTCATAATCAGGCCCTGCCTAGCACTGAAGTTTACTTTAATTGACTCAATAATAAATGTGTAAAATTTTAGCTCGATTGATCAACATGCTGAGTTGTTGCAATGAGCCTTAAGTTTGGAAAAAAGTAAAAAAAAAAAAAAATCTTTGAAACTCTTTAGAGACATTTCATTCTTTTAGTATTAATGCTTTGTGCATAGATCAAGTTTCAATAATGTTAGAAATGTGTTTAAAATATTCATTAATAAATGGCACTGTAATCGAAAGCCTCCGTATTCTCCCAATCGGACTCCTTGTGACTACTTTCTGCTAGGCACACTTAAAGACTAAGTCTACCTGAAAAATCCAAAAGATTGGCAATGCATAATGATCATCAATCAATTTTGTCTTGCAGTTCCACTGTTACCGTGGCATAGGTTAGGGTGTGTGTGTGCTTCAATTCCACTTGTTGAATATTTATCAACATAAAATCCATGCATTTATCATTTTTTACGTAAGAATTTTGCCTTTTGATATTAAGATTACATCTGTGACACCCCTCCTTTTAAAGAAAGTCTGTGTACAAATTTGTCTCCGAATTGAAAGACACTGTCTACCTGAACTCTTCCAATAAGCTAGACAGCTTGAATTGTCAGTTATTGCAGTATATGAAGCCATTCCCACTCAGACATTACAGGATGCGATGACTAATTTCATTTTGCTTGTGGCATCTCTGTATGCCGAGCAATGGACATTTTGAAAAATTTTGCTCTGACTGCTTAAAGAAAATGAATATAGTGATACATGGTAATTAGGGAATGCAATCCCGTGGGAACAGGATCCTGTAGGATCCCACACAAATGTTTGTGGGACTAGTACCGCAGGATTAGCACAATAGTCTCACGGGATTGAAGCACAGAAAAAAATTAATTTTATTACAATTTCACGCTGCTTTTCCATCAATTGCCCCAAAGTGTCTAACAATAAATAAAACAAAATTACAAATTCTAAATTAAAGTTTTAATTTTTTCAATTATCTTCTAATGAGAGTCTGGATCAAATATTGTAATTTAAATTTTTCGCTTAACTTCCCAATCTCCAAACGAATTGAAATATTTCATACTAAATTTATCTCTTAGTGAACAATCACGAATCAAATATAAAAAAATTTCAGTTTGGTTTTTAAATTTTTTAATTCACGCTTTTACTTATGTTACTAAAATTATATCAGAACTAGGAAACATTTCATTGTACTTATAAACTTTATATTTATGTAAATTATTTTCTTTACATAAAATTAAACTTCATATTAAAATCTTTTTCCTTTTCTTATTTCTCTCTGTAATCAGTTGTTAAATTAATTTAAAGCTTGGGTAAAATACTCGTCTGAACTTCGTCAAACAAAGTTCCCATGGGATTTAGCATTACAGCTGGAAAATCAATAAATCTTTATCCCAAGATCTCGCAAAACCAAAAACAGTGAGGAATCGCATTCTCAAATCATCAATGCCCTAGAAAAGGGTGATGAAAACAAAGAAAAGGTGATGAAGAATAAGAACCAGTGATCATGGGCACCCAGTGATTCATAAAAATAAAAAAGGCTTTTTGCTGAGTGCTTTTGTAGTCTCTATCAAAATTACATCAAGACTAGGAAGATGAGTGACTTTTTACGTTGTCTTTTTTGCATTCTTCTTTTTCAGCGACTAAGGAAAAAACTTAGCATATTATTGATTTTCATATTTCTGTAAGTTAATGTATTAATTATCAAATTAGATTAATTATTATTATACTTCATAATGCTTAAAATCTTACTTTTTACTACAATTCTCTGTTGAAATGAATAGTTAACTCAATGAAATGTCAATCTCAAAATCCTGCAAAACGGAAAACAGTGCGGGATTACATTCCCTAATGGTAATACAAGTTTGATGATGTGCAGTGCCACTATTAACAACTATAGTAACTACTACTTCAAAAATTCTGTATCAAATTTTTAAAGCCTAAATAATAAACATAATGTTTGCTGCATTTCTCTTTAGAACTTTGTTTTTGACATTTTTTATTTTAAAATCAAGGTTTTAATTTCCTGCACAAGTCCTTTTTTTTTTTTTAAATATATATATAAATAAAAATTCTAGAAACTAGGGTGTATAAGTGTGCATTGTTTGGAATACAGAGATGTCAAACGGAAAAGAAAAATGAAATTAGTCATCACATCCTGTAGTGTCAGAGCATGAATGGCTCCATATAATGCACCAAGAAACGACAACTCAAGCTGTCAGAAGTTCAAGTAGACAGTGTCTTTCAATGCATAGACAGACTTTCTTTAAGGGGGAGGGTGACATAGACAGGTATGTTAACTCCAACATTCGATTTGGGAGCACCTCAGGAGCAGAAAAAATTTCATTTGGGAGCAGAGAAATTCCATTTGGGAGCACAAAATATAAGTTTCCGTGAGGAAAACTAAGATTTGGGATCAGAACTAACATGATTTTGGAGCATAAAATTGAAGATTTGGGAACAGTGTTGACACTAGAAAAAAAAAAAAGACCTCCGGGGGGGGGGGGGTATTTCAAAAAGGGCACTTTGGGGTTCCACGAGAATGTACAGGTAGATAATATATAGTAACTGGTTTGAAACTATATGATCCCCGAAACTTTAACATGTACAGTTGTATGTGTTCAGACTTACAATGCATAATTATATTTTTTCCGATTTGTCTTAGTTCCTCCCCCCCCCCCTTCTTTTGAAGAAACTGTCCTGTAGAAGTAAGCATAAGCGAAATAGGAAAAAATGATTCGTTGATAATATTTTACTCTAAACATGACATAAATATGTGAATTAAATCTGTACATAACTAGAAGTTTTTGATTTAAAAAAAAAGAACTTTTAATATAAGTAATTTTGAATTTTCTGCTTAATTTTTTTCCTCAAAATTATGTGATGTATATGTATATTATTTATAAGAATAGTACATTTATTGAAGAAGGTTTCAGAAATTTTTTAGCGAGACATGATTTGTTAGGCAGTAAGGGAAGGCAGAGGGACTGTTACTTTTTATTCCTCAATTTTACTGGATCACATTCATATACGATATTTCCCCTATATCGGTACAAACTTTTAAACAGAAAAGGACTGTCAGTGTAAGTGGATTAGGATAGATGTGTTTAGCATGTAATAAAAATAATAAAATTTCTGCAGTACAGGATGTATAAAATTTAATAATATAAATCAGAATTTTATTTAAATTCTTTTGTTCGCAATAATTATTGAATGATTACCAAGTAAAGATCTTTAAAGTTGCTGAATATTTACCTTTATTACTATTAGACATTATTTGAAATGAATGGCATGAAAAAATTTAACTCATCCATCAATTGATAACTATAGAAATTGGGAAAATTGAATTCAGAACACAGAAGATTGCTAGAATAAATGACATAGTCATGCAAATTTTGTAGTACATCCAATGGTTGGAATGTACAACACCATATCAAATCAGGCACGTAGCCAGGAAAATTTTTCGGGGGGGGGGGGGGGGGGGGATATGAACTTATATGTGTATAAATAGACGGAATTTCATTACTAATCCAAAAATTTCGGGGGGGGGGATATATCCCGATATCCTCCCTAGGCTACGGGGCCCTGTATCAAATCACAGAAATATATCTGTTCTTCCGCTTTCACTTCTAATTTAATATTTCCTCATTCATGAAAAGTGAATATAAAATTTTTAAAAAGCACTATTCTTTAAAATAAATAAAAATAATTACTACATGTAAGTTTTTTAGCAGGTATAAAATATTTTTTTTCCTCACAGAATTGTCCAAAGGTATGAAATAAAGTTTAACATATTTTAAATAATTTATTTTTCATAAAGCTTTATTATTAATTTTTTGTAACATACTTAAAAAGGTATCTTTAAAAACACTAAATTTTCTTTCTTAAACCTTGCTTTAATCTTTTGAAAATGAAAAATATTAATATTTTATTTTAACTATCAAATGTTTTTAATCAGTTCAAAATAATTAAAATAATAAAAATAATTAACATCCTGTTGCCAGAAGTACTCAAACAAATTATATATTAAAAAACCTTCCAGAATTATTTCGATTTTTTTTTTAAAACTGAAAATAAGCTTAAATTGATGACAGTTTGTTTTATGAATAACCTAGCTGTTAACTTATGACACAGTTTGTTTTCTTAAGACATCCTTTCCCAGAACTAGCTATCTTTTGCTTTTAATTTTTTTTCTTTATTCATTAAAATGTTGAGAATTAAAAAAAAAAAAACCACAGATGTATAATATGAATATTTAGAATACCAAATCTTGTCAATAGTCTGATTTACTAAATTCTGCATTTACTCCACTTTTATGTAATTGAAACTGTGGCGTAATAAGTAGGGGGGGGGGGGCACCCTTGTGGCAAGATAAAAAAAAAAAGATGATGGCCGGCAGGATACTTAAAAATAATATGGTGGAAAACTAAAGGACCGAAATGGGGGCAGCATGCTGAAACTTAGAATGAATGGGGCGGCAAACTGAAGGACCTGCACCGGGCGCCAATAACCCTAGCGCTACACTGCTAAAGCAAAAGATCATTATTATGCTCTTTTTTTTGGCAAAAGCATAATGTGTTTCAATTGCTGTATTCTAAAAACGTCGCAAATTGCGCGATTTTCAGATCAATTTGAGTGGATAAAGCCATTGAACATGGTAGACGGCTTGAAGTGCGGCCGCACGACTGTCGGTCTGGAGTTTTTGTCGGTTTCATCAGATGTTCTTTAAAAAGTCAACCAACCAAGGCACCCCCCTTAGGAGGTATCCCTTGTCTAGGTTTGCCATAACAAAGAAGCAAATCCCGCAGATTTTTCGAATCGGAAAACATCGTTTTGCTATGGCCTACTTTCTGTATCATCCGTAATTATATATGGTTAGTAAATAACTGTTAAGAATAATATGTACTAAGAAAGCCGATTAAAAATAGGAACTCATTTAGGGGGAAATTAAAAAAAAAAATTGCTAGTGTGCCAAACTATTAAAAACATCGAGAAGAGCAATAACTATACAGCTAGCGACGAACTCTGGAATAATGATTGTTTGATAATTCAAAACTACATATTTATCAAACGTAGCTACCGATATTTGAGGATTGAGAGATGGAATCCGAAATTTTTAGGTAACTTCAGAAAATTTTGAATTTTCCAACTGTATTTTCTTCCCCAACTCCTAAGTGAAATGCCCACGTAATTCTGCCCGGCCGATCGGGCTTCTTAGTGAGTCAGCAAAAACAACACATACCACAGAGGCCACTTTTCGGGTTACTCGGTTCGCGCAAATGAAAACAAAGACAATGAAAAAGGCCATAACAGTATTTCGACCTGAAAGATAAGAATATTTGAAAGAGGCATTTGTGGGAAAGATCAGATTTCATAGACGGTTTTCGTGAAAGTGCCGCTTTCAATCGAATTTCTGTGAAGGGGCCGTTTTAATTAACGTATTTTCGTGATGGGCCGCAAATGGTATGTAGGAAATAAAAAGTGGTGATTGTTGACTAATAATAATAAAAATGTAAAAGCAGGAGGCCCCAGAAAGAAGAGAAATAAGGCCGCCGGGCACTGCGCCCTGCAAGATAAATCTAGAGTCAGCACTAACACAATAAATGCAGATAAGAAAAGCAAAGTTTGCAAGCGTGGCAAAAAATTAACAGAGTCAAAATGACGTATTCGGCGCAGCTAGGTGCAAAAATCGGCTAAGAGCACAGTTCGGCGCAAGATGCGCGTTTTGGCGCAGCTAGACGCAATCGGCGCAGACTTAACATCCCTGCATAGATGTAATCTTAATGTTAAAAAGCAAAATTTTTACATTAAAAATAATAAATGCGTGGATTTTATGTTGAAAAATATACGGCAAGTGGGACTGAAACTCCAACCCCCCCCTCACATAAGCCACGGGTAACAGATACAAGACAAAATCGACTGACGATCATTGTGTATAAGTATTGTCATTCTTTTGGATTATTCTGGTAGGCATAGTTTTTAAGTGTGATCCTCATAAAGTACTCACAAGGAGTCAGATTGGGAGGCTTGCAATTACAGTGTGATTTGTTAATGGCAATTGCAAACACATTTCTTACATTATTGAGACTTGATGCACACACAAAATATTAATACCAAAGGAATGAAATGTCTCTAGAGAGTGTTAGAGAAATTTACCTTTTTTTTTTCCAAACTTTACGCTCATTGTGGAAATTGAACTAATTAATCGATCGAGTTTAAAATTTACACACTTATTATCAAATCAATTAAGGTAAATTTCAGTGCTATGGACAAGAAATTTTCAAAAAAATTATATTTTTTAGAAATGAAAAAATTTTTTTTTTTTTTTTTCCCAAATTTTAGGTCTAATACAGCAACTGAAGAGCATAAACAATCAAGTTGAAAATTGACACACTTTTTATTGAATCAATTTCACCAAAAAATACCACTAAGGGTAAGCGAATTTCGAAAAAAGGTTTTTTTGATACACCCTATTAAGTAGTCTCTCCAGAAAAATGCTTTGTAACACAGATTACACTTGTTTCTTCCTTAAATGCATGCGAAGATGACTACTGAAACAGAGTTTTTTAAAAAAATGCTTTCTTACACATATCACAAAAATAATCCCATCTATCCTTTGCATCAGAGTTGGCAAGTTTTTGATGCATGACAGTTTTAACTACGGTTAAGAGTGTCATGTCAAAAACCTCAAATATTGTGTGAAAACAGTGAACAAAACAACTAAGTGTCATTTTATTGTAAAGTAATTTGTACTTTAAAATCTGTTATGAATTAATCAATTAATATTTAGTAAAATAAAGCACTATAACAGCAAGAAATGCTTACTTTGTTTACATGTATCAGGTTTTCTTGTTTTTGTTTTTTTACGAAAAGAGCATTATGTGTTTTGTAAGAATAAGCTTACTCACTGCGTGTAAGTTCTGAAATTTTTTACAAATTCTATTTTGAAGGGGAAACTTATACTGATAATTATAGTGATAATTTAGTATACTGATAATTATACTGATAATTATCATTATACTATTATACTGATACTTAAAGTATACTGATAATTAAAGTGAAAGAAACTAATTATATTATTAAACTAATCCAACAAACAAGTTAAATTACAAATTGAAAGTCATTGACTGAAATTGAATAATTACTTGATTTTATCTGTAAAATAAATTTTGTAGATTTTTGAGTTGAAACTCATTTAACTTGAGTTGCACAGTAGAAGTCTGGTTTGAATATGTGTTTAAGTAAGAAACACAAAGTAGGTACCTTTTCTGTAGTTTATTGAAACAAGATGACTATGGTACGCTTACACGGTGCACATGATGAAGACACAATACATTAAACAGCATTCACTTAGTAGCACAAAAAACAAGCTTTCTAGAAGACAAGTCGCCAGCGGCGATCTATTCAGATTCATAAACACATCACACTGAATCATCTGGATACACCAGCACGGATCCCTGATCCGGTTCTATTTGAATCACATCGGTCGAACCATACGGTTCATAGCAACATCTTTGATTACACACACATAACAGCAGACCGAGAACTCTGAAAAGTTAACTTGTGATGCCCTTTTTATATCTGCCAGTTAGTGCGGGACTACGATGGATATTTGCATAGGGGAAAAAAGAGTTCTTATTTTATGCAAATCAGGAACAGCGGCATCTATCGGCGAGAAATGTAAACTTTTTATTACGGCATTAAAAGATATGACAATGTTTACACCGCCATTTTCAAATGCTAACGAACTTACGTTTTCACTTAGAAAACATTTAAAGGATTTTACAAAAGTTTCGTTTTTTCACTTTAGCAAATTTAGAGATAAAATGTCATGGAAATAAAAGGTAAGTAAAGAAATAGCGTTTTTTTCCTAACATAAAGGTTCTGATCTTTATTTTTTTTTTATCTAAATGACTGAAATTACTATGTTATTAGCTGTTGCTTAAAACCCTTTCAATTTAGGTATTTAGATTAAACCAAAAATAAGCTTAATATTTGCTTCTAGGAAATATTTAGCCATACTTTCCTTTGATAAACTGCATAACATTATTTATATAATTACCTACAGACAATTTTTTTATTATATAAATAATACTGCATACATTAAATTTCTAAATTTGAATCACATAAATGCAATTAAACAAATTATTCTTAATGAGCACAACTTATGCCTTAGCATAATTGTTCTTTCTTAATATAATCAATTTTGATTATGCATTTAATTTAATGCAAAATGTAAATATACTGCATAATTAGTTTAAATGTTGTTCTCCTTCTTTTATGCATTAATTTTTGAAGGTTTAAACAGTTTTGACAAATTAAATCAGTTTCAGGCTTGTCATGTCATTCTCTTCTAGAGAATACTTTGTTATATACACCAAGCTTGTAAAGTTTTTAATTTGCATGGATGCAAAGATGAGTGTTCAAATACAATTTAACAAGAATGCTTATTTACAAACATAAGGTTTTTCTTTTGTATGGGTATGAATATGAATATTCAAAGATTCTCGTCTGGAGAATGCTTTATAATACACATCACACTTGTAAGGTTTCTCCTTTGTATGAATACAAAGATGCGTGTCCAAATAAAATTTAACCAAGAGTGCTTTGTAACACACATGACACTTTAAGTTTTCTCCTTTGTATGGATGTGAAGATGTTTATTCAAGCTTCCTCTCTCAGAGAATGCTTTGTTACACACTTCACAAACATAAGGTTTCTCCTTTGTATGGATGCGAAGATGTTTATTCAAGCTTCCTCTCTCAGAGAATGCTTTGTTACACACTTCACAAACATAAGGTTTCTCCTTTGTATGGATGCGAAGATGTTTATTCAAGTTTCCTCTCACAGAGAATGCTTTGTTACACACTTCACAAACATAAGGTTTCTCCTTTGTATGGATGCGAAGATGTTTATTCAAGTTTCCTCTCTCAGAGAATGCTTTGTTACACACATCACAAACATAAGGATTCTCCTTTGTATGGATGCGAAGATGTATATTCAAGTTTCCTCTCTCAGAGAATGCTTTGTTACACACATCACAAACATAAGGTTTCTCCTTTGTATGGATGCGAAGATGTATATTCAGGCTTCCTCTAAATGAGAATGCTTTGTTACACACATCACAAACATAAGGATTCTCCTTTGTATGGATGCGAAGATGTCTATTCAGGCTTCTTCTAAATGAGAATGCTTTGTTACACACATTACAAACATAAGGTTTCTCCTTTGTATGGATGCGAAGATGTCTATTCAAGTTTCCTCTCTGAGAGAATGCTTTGTTACACACTTCACAAACATAAGGTTCCTCCTTTGTATGGATGCGTAGATGTTTATTCAAGCTTCCTCTCTCAGAGAATGCTTTGTTACACACTTCACAAACATAAGGTTTCTCCTTTGTATGGATGCGAAGATGTTTATTCAAGCTTCCTCTCTCAGAGAATGCTTTGTTACACACTTCACAAACATAAGGTTTCTCCTTTGTATGGATGCGAAGATGTTTATTCAAGTTTCCTCTCACAGAGAATGCTTTGTTACACACTTCACAAACATAAGGTTTCTCCTTTGTATGGATGCGAAGATGTTTATTCAAGTTTCCTCTCTCAGAGAATGCTTTGTTACACACATCACAAACATAAGGATTCTCCTTTGTATGGATGCGAAGATGTATATTCAAGTTTCCTCTCTCAGAGAATGCTTTGTTACACACATCACAAACATAAGGTTTCTCCTTTGTATGGATGCGAAGATGTATATTCAGGCTTCCTCTAAATGAGAATGCTTTGTTACACACATCACAAACATAAGGATTCTCCTTTGTATGGATGCGAAGATGTTTATTCAAGTTTCCTCTCTCAGAGAATGCTTTGTTACACACATCACAAACATAAGGTTTCTCCTTTGTATGGATGCGAAGATGTTTATTCAAGTTTCCTCTCTCAGAGAATGCTTTGTTACACACATCACAAACATAAGGATTCTCCTTTGTATGGATGCGAAGATGTATATTCAGGCTTCCTCTAAATGAGAATGCTTTGTTACACACATCACAAACATAAGGTTTCTCCTTTGTATGGATGCGAAGATGTTGCATATTTAGGTTCTGCTGTGTAGTACTACAAACTTGCTGACAAACACTGCTATTAGAATTTGTTTTGCTTGAATCAGAGGAGGAACCTACTTTTAAATGTGGATGCTGAGACAGTACTTTTTGGCAAGAATCACTTGTGTTGGTTTGTACATCCATTTTGCAGCAGTGATTTTCTGTAATGATCGAGTATAATACTGAATTCTGCTGTAATAAAGGAAAGAATATTATTTCCATTTACTAAATATTCACCACAGTCATACTAAAAAATATATTTCTGAGAGATATTCAGATGTAGAGAAATAAAAGTCAACTTTGATCATTTTTTTTCTTTTTGCTATTGTTGCTGTCTTTTTCTTCAAAGGATATATAAGGGTATGATATTGAAATTTTATTTATTGCAGAATTTAGTTTGCATTACATAAGTTTAGTGTTTAATAGAAATGTATAGGTAAAAATTAGGGTGTTTCGTTAATAGCCATTGGCCAGTAGCCTCCATTTTTTTAATAGCCACTTTTTTTAATTAGTGGCCACACATCAGTGGAATTTTTTTATTTGTATAAAATTTAAATAATTTATTTTATTATCATTAAAAATTAATTTAATGAATTACATTTATTATCAAAATTAAATTTTATTAAAAAGTATTAATTTATGGAAATAAACAACTTTTTACTATGAATGAGAGTCAGGTCAGAAAGAATCATTAACAGAAAACAAGGTATTAAGTTAAAATCAATCATGGACGTATCGTAAATTTAGTTAAAAACATTATAAAAGCCTTTAAAACTCTGTTAAAAACTCAAAAAATTAAAATCAATACACCATTTAGCACTTTCGGCAGCCTATCCCCGCTGCCGTCTTCAGAACTGATGAGTCTCCACCCAGCCTCAGCACATCATACCAGGCTCCATCGACCTGAACATGCGTCATATCGTTGACTTTGCCCTCTTGTGTAAGTATTTGCAATGCTTCGCGCTTCAAACTATAATTATGGTTATTGTAATTGGCTATTTTTTTAATGTTAATGAAATCTACATCGATATTTTCTTTTAAGGCAAGACAAACTATATTGTTTGAAACTGTGCAAAATAATACGCATCTAAATTAACTTTATGTTTGTTCAATAAAATGTTATGATAGATTTAGATTATAATATTTTTATACTATACAACTCTATGGTATAAAATAAAACATGGTACTAACTTATAGAGCTGCCCTCGTAGTGAGCCCAGAGGCAAAGTCTGCAGTACATAAAAAAGGTTTCAACTGTGAAAGTTGGGGTGTCGACATCTGACAGTATCAGAACACCAGACAATACTGAATTCTGCTGTAATAAAGGAAAGAATATTATTTCCATTTACTAAATATTCACCACATGCATACTAAAAAATATATTTCTGAGAGATATTCAGATGTAGAGAAATAAAAGTCAACTTTGATCATTTTTTTTCTTTTTGCTATTGTTGCTGTCTTTTTCTTCAAAGGATATATAAGGGTATGATATTGAAATTTTATTTATTGCAGAATTTAGTTTGCATTACATAAGTTTAGTGTTTAATAGAAATGTATAGATAAAAAAGTTAGATTTTATTTAAAAAAAAAAAAAAAAAACAAATAATGGTAGTGGGGGCAATAATGACATGGGTTTAATGGCAGATGCAGGATCAAATGTCTCTAAAGTGCTTCATTGATTGTTTTATTTTCACTAAAGAGTGTCTTTGAACGTTGACAATGACCTGCCGTCCAAAGTGTGGTTAACACTGCTCCACACACATTCCACTTCAGCAGCCACCATGACTCTGTGACGCTTCCCTTAAATTAAACTTTCCCATTAATTTAAAACAGCTGAATTTCAACATAAGGCAGTGGGAGAATGGTGACTCAAGTGACGACAGATGGCAATTTTTTTTATCACCAGATGTGGACATTTAATAGTCATGTGGCGAGTGGCGACTGCTAATTTTTACCTATAATAGAAATGCATGAAAAATATATTCTTAGAAAAATTTCAATAACTGAATAACTAAATAGTCTCCAAATCATATTTTGTATGCAGTACAAAATTAGACAGTTTAATTAATGGGTAGTGCTGATATTCGAAGTTTAATTTGTGGAGTTCTTTTTAAGTAAGTAGTAACGCATTTTAATTAAAAGTAGGGATATAACGGATATTGATTTTGCCAGATACCAGATATCCAGCACTAAATATGCATTTAGTCATTAAGTGTGTTTTTTCATTTTTTTTTAATATAATGACATGAGAACAATAAATTGCAAGCATGTTTCACACATCTTTAAAATATTTTTTAATAGACTTATAATTTACAAAAGCTAAACATCTTTACAAATATGTTCATAAAAAATGTTACTTAAAATGTAAACAGTTAAAATATTCTTTTTGTGTGTACGCTACTGGCAGAAGCAAATAAATTTTAAATGACACATTTATTAATACAACCTATATTTGTAGATTATTTTCACAAAGAAATGCATACCTTTTTTATTTATTTAAGAATAGGATATCTATTTTGATAAGATAACTTTGATAGATGAGGTTTTTTCTTTCAAACATAGGTTTATTGCCTTTTTTCTGTTTTAATCATTTAATTTTGATTTACATTAAGTCATTTTTAGTTTTATTTCAAGTTAAATTACTTTTAGAGATTGATGCATTAAAAGTAAATCTCTTTTAAATATTTATAATGATATAATTCTTTTTTTTTTTTTTTTTTTTTTTTGTAGTTTTACACAGGTATGGAACAGAATTTTTAAGGTTATGCAATAAATTTCTTTAATCAAAAATAATTTTTTTAAACTACAAGTTAACCAAGTAATAAAAAAAATTAAGTCAATTCCTACTTAGGTCAACAAAGAAAAATTTTATTTTAGTTACTTTTCATTAAAATTAATTAATTAATTGATTAATGCAGGGCCATTTGTGAAGCAAGGGTTGATACCGTTAATCCAGTTTGGTTGTTTAGTTTAGTTTTCATTCATTTTTAATCCCACGTAACAGATCTAAAATTAATTAATTAAATTAAATTAATTAATATTTGAAAAAACTGTATTAACATCAAGTGTGATCCACTACACGTTTAAAAAAAATGTATTTGAACTTGAGTGGATGAATAAAAAGTATTTTATTAACGATTGAAAATTTGAACAAGATATATACAGGATGGCCATAATTAAACTGCACGTGTTCAACGGGTGCTGTAGAGAAAACTACTGGGAATATTCCAGTGAAATTTGGTATCTACACGTTTCAGAACATGCGCAAGTCAAATCTGAAAAAAAGTCGCCATTTTTGCCAGATAGATGGCGCTGTATCGTATTTCAACGCTTATCGACGGCATATATGCAAATTTTAAGCTCATCGAACAGTATAAAAACAAGACGACATTGAGTAATGGTCAATCATGACTCTGAATTAGAAGGAATGTGCATTGTTACTGAAGATATTCTATCAGAATGGTAGCTACTCTGAAAGAATACCGGCATATGAAACGATTAAGAAGAGGTCCAATGAGTGTCAATGAGAATAAATAATGGTTTAATTATTTTCCAAAGCATCTTTATGGATTGTTTAATTTGTGATCTTAAATTACGTTAATTTTTGATTACATGATAGTGTAAAAGTTTAATTAATGAAGCGAATTGTATTGAATTTTGATAAACTGTAAATGATGTTTTATATTGTTTATATGCCTCTTAGAATGTCATTATGCTCTGTCTATTGGTGTTGGAAGTTGTATATGCCACCGGGGAGCGTTGAAATATGATACAGCGCCATCTATCGGTCAAAAATGGCGATTTTTTTCATATTTGACTTGTGCATGTTCTGAAACGTGTAGATACCAAATTTCACTGGAATATTCTCAGTAGTTTTCTCTCCAGCACCGCTTGAACACGTGCAGTTTAATTATGGCCACCCTGTATATAAATATAGTAGGGAGAGTGTGAACTAATAGTAAGAATTGAAAAAAACAAAAATAGATCTGTTTAATTGTTTAGCTTCTAAAATATGCAAGCATTTTTTCACAGTATAAAAATTTATAAGGCACCATAAGGGGAAAAGGGGGGGGAAATTAATTTTAAAAAATCATTTCAAACATTGGTTTCCAAATATTAGGAAAATTTTACTTTTTTTTACTCTTGATTTCAACATGCAACACACACACACAAAAAGAGATTAGTCAAAGTATTTTATGTATAAAGTGATAATCACACACTGCAGTAGCAAGGTTGCCACAACCAATTCATGTTGAAATTAGTGGTTTGAGTAGCTTAAACAGCAAGAAATAGTTGCAAAAGTTAAGTAGTTGCCTGAAGTAGAAATTTAGTTGCCTAAATAGTTACTTTTTGCAAGTTTAGAAATTGAGCAAAAAGATAATTATTTTAATATGTTAGTAAAAAAAAAAGTCACTGTAAACTATATATTGGATTAAAATGAAAAATTTACCAATACTTCGGGTTGACTAATAAAAAACCAAAAGTATCAAAATTAAATACTGTAACGTAGAATACTTACCACATACTTAAAAAAAAAAAAAGGAAAGATAACAGAAAACAAGAATTAAAAATAACTAAACTTTTTCTGTGTGCATTTTCATTAGACTTGGATTTTTACTTCCTTGTACAGAGTATAAAGAAGTAATGTGATCCCGAAAAATTTCGGGGGCCAAATTTCGAAAAAAAAAAAAAACGATTTTGACTACCTCTAAATTTACTTTTAAGAATTTTTTCGGTGCATCTCATCATAAGCTAGTAGAAACGATCTTATAAATGTGCCTGTAACTCATTTTGACCATCGGAGAGTCTATTTTGGCCAGTTTTTCCATGCTGTCTGTACGTACGTATGTAACTCGCATATCTCAAAAACTATTGGTCATAGAATGTTGAAATTTTATATTTAGGATTGTTCTATGATCTAGTTGTGCACCTCCCCTTTTGGTCCCTATCGACTGGATAGTTTATATACAGGACCGCCCAAAAGATTCGAAATACATTACACTCTATGGGCCAAAATTCATTAAACTCGTATAGCTCAAAAACTATTCGTCGTAGAATGTTGAAACTCTATATTTAGGATTGTTATAACATCTAGTTGTGCAACTCCCCTTTCGGTTCCATTCGACTGGATAGTTTATCTACAGGACCGCCCAAAAGATTCGAAATACATTAAACACTCTATGGGCCGAAATTCATTGAACTCAAATATCTTAAAAACTACTAGGCGTAGAGTGTTGAAACTTTATATTTATGATTGCTGTAACATCTAGGTGTGCACCTCCCCTTTCGGTTCCATTCGACTGCATAGTTTATCTACAGGGCTGCCCAAAAGATTCTAAATACATTACGCTCTATGGGTCGAAATTCATTAAAGCGTATTTTAGAGGTATTGGGCTATTTCAAATGACTCAGAAGTGATATATGCTGTTAAGAGTTACAAAATGAATTTCTCCATTAAAAGAAGTGTCTTTATAATTTATAGTTTTGCTACAGGAACACTCAAAAGATTTCCAATACATTACGGTAAATGGTAATTTTAGGGGCATTCATGCATTTCAAGCACAATACTGTCTTACCATTTAAGTTAGGTAATGGTCCGACCACGGTCACGTGCCTCCCTGAAGAAGTACGCCAAAAGTCGCCAAGCTTGGCGACTTTTGGTGTACGTGTGTGTGTATTTAACTCTCAAATCTCAAAAACTATTAGTCGTAGAATGTTGAAATTTCATATATTAAGATTTTTGTAACATCTAGTTGTACATTTCGATTTTTGGTTCCAATCTACTGGAGAGTTTATTTACAGGACCACCGAAAAGAATTTCAATAGTTTAATGGTTATGGGCATCTTCAATATAATACAACTGTAGGCAGTCGTTGTTTGGTCCATGCCCGAAATCTCAGCGTCTCTCGTTGTTCTTGGCGAGTTTTGCCAAAATATCACCAAATTTGGAGATAGTCGGTCATTTGGTCCATGCCCAAATTTCGCCATTTGTCACTGTTCTTGGCAAGTTTTGGCAAAATATCGCCAAATTTGGCCATAGTCTGTCATTGTTTGGTCCATGCCCAAAATCTCGCCATTTGTCATCGACCTTGGCGAGTTTCGCCGAAATATTGCTAAACTTGGCGCCAAAAACTATTTCGTATTTTGAATAGCTCTAAAACTTTAACCCATAGACCTTTATAATATCTAAGTGTTTTCAATATCTGTTTTGACTGCAATCGACTGGTTAATTTATTTACAAGGTCAGCCAAATGTCTTTAAATACATTAAGGTGTATGGATGCATTCAATTCATTGAAAGTCTGTGATCAATTTCTACTATGGCTATCCCCAAAATCTCGCAAACTATCACAAGATTGTCGGATTTTGTAGTGTTGACTCTAGAAAAAAAGGGCCGCCAGGGGGGGGGGGGTTAATTTTCAAAAGAGGCACCCTGTTCTCAAAAAGGGCACTTTGGGGTTCCACGAGAATGTACAGGTACATAACATATAGAAACTGGTTTGAAACGATCTGATCTCCAAAACTTTAACATGTAGAGTTGTAATATGTGTTCTGACTTACAATGCACAGTAAGATTTTTTCCAATTTGTCTTAGTCCCCCCCCCCTTCTTTTGGAGAAAATATCCAGTAGAAGTAAGTGTAAGCGAAATAGGAAAAATAATTTGTTGATAATATTTTGGTCTAAACATGACATAAATATGTGAATTAAATCTACATAACTAGAAGTCTTGATTTAAAAAAAAACTTCTAGCATAAAGAAGTTTTAATATAAGTAATGTTGAATTTTCTCCTTAATTTTTTTTTCTTAATATTATGTGACGTACATGTTTATTATTATTTATAAGAATAGTATATTTATTGAAGAAGATTTCAGAAATTTTTAGCCAGACATGATTTGTTAGGCAGTAGGGGAAGGCAGAGGGACTGTTAATTTTTGTTCCTCCATTTTATCACACTATCACTACTGGATCTCATTCATATATGACATTTCACCTATATTGGTACAAACTTTTAAACAGAAAAGGACTGTCAGTGTAAGTGGATTAGGATAGATGTGTTTAGCATGTAATAAAAATAATAAAATTTCTGCAGTACAGGATGTATAAAATTTAATTATATAAATCAGAATTTTATTTAAATTCTTTTGTTTGCAATAATTGTTGAATGAGTACCAAGTAAAGATTTTCAAAGTTACCCTTATTACTATTAGACATTATTAAAATTGCATCAAACAATTTAACTCATCCATCAATTGATAACTACAGAAATTGGGGAAATTTAATTCAGAACACAAAAGATTGCTGGAAAAAATGACATAGTCATGCAAATTTTGTAATACATGTACAACACCATATCAAGTCAAATCACTGAAATATATTTGTTATTCCTCTTTCACTTCTAATTTAATGCTTGCTCATTCATGAAAAGTGAATATAAGTTTTTTAAAAAGGACTATTTCTTTAAAATAAATAAAAATAATTACTACATGTAAGTTTTTTAGCAGGTATAAAATTAATATTTTTTTTAACTCACAGAATTGTCCAAAGGTATGTATGAAATAAAGTTTAAAATATTTAAAAACAGGTAAAAACACATTAAAATCCGTATGTAGCACTATCGGTGGCAGCCACCACCTTCTTCAGCATAGGTCTTGGTTCCAAATGGCCAGCTCTCTTCCTCAGCAGGGTGTTCCACCCAGGATCGATCTGCGCATGCGTCATATCATTCACAGCGCCATCTGTGGTTATAATCTGTAGGGCTTCCATATTTAGGGCATAATGACGAAGGTGGTGGCTGCCACCGATAGTGCTACATACGGATTTTAATGTGTTTTTACCTGTTTTTAAATGATTTTAACTATCCGTCACGTTGCTTTTAAAAAGTTTAAAATATTTTCAATAATTTATTTTTCATAAAGCTTTATTTTTAATTTCTTGTAACATACTTAAAAAGGTCTCTTTAAAAACACTAAATTTTCTTTCTTAAACCTTGCTTTAATCTTTTTAAAATATAAAAAGTAATAATCAATATTTATTTTAACTATCAAATGTTTTTAATCAGCTTAATATAATTAAAATAATCAACATCCTGGTGCCAAAAGTATTTAAACAAATTATCTATTAATAAACCTTCCAGAATTATTTTTCTTTTTTTTTTTTTCAACTGAAAATAAGCTTAAATTGATGACAGTTTGTTTTATGAATAACCTAGCTGTTAACTTTGACACAATTTGTTTTCTGAAGACATCCTTTCCCAGAAATAGCTTTCTTTTGCCTTTATTATTTTTTTTCCTTTCTTCATTCATTAAAATGTTGAGAATTTTAAAATCAGAAGGTGTATAATACGAATATTTAGAATACCAAATCTTGTCAATAGTCTGATTTACTAAATTCTGCATTTACTCCACTTTTATGTAATTAAAACTGTGGCGTAATAAGAGGGGGGGATCCGCCCCGGCGGCAAAATAACAAACATGGTGGCCGGCAGGACACTTAGAAATAATAAAGTGGAAAACTAAAGGACCGAAATGGGGGCAGAATGCTGAAACTTAGAAAGAATGGGGCGGCAAACTGAAGGACCGCACCGGGCGCCAATAACCCTAGCGCTACATTGCTAAAACAAAAGATCATTATTATGCTCTGATTTTGGCAAAATCACAATGTGTTTCAATTACTGTATTCGCAAAACGTCGCAAATCCCTCGATTTTCAGATGGATTTGAGTAGATAAAGCCACTGAACATGGTACACGGCTGAAGTGTTGAAGTTCCCACGTTCGGCGGGCCCCGCCCGCGCGACTGTCGGTCTGGAGTTTTGATCGGTTTCATCCAGATGTACGCGTCAATACACATTAGAACTCCTTAAAAAGTCACCCAACCAAAGCACCCCCCTTAGAAGATATCCCTTGTCTAGGCATGCCATAACAAACAAGCAAATCCCGCAGAATTTTCGAATCGCAAAACGTCGTTTTGCTAAGGCATTCTTTCTGTATCATCTGTAATTATATATGATTAGTAAATAACTGTTATACATTACGAATAATATGTACTAAGAATTAAAAAGAGCAAATCGTTTAGGGGGGGGGGGACTTGCTAGTGTTGCAAAACTATTAAAGACATCGAGAAGAGCAATAATTATATACAGCTGGCGAGAAACTCTGATATAATGATTGTTTGACAATTCGCAACAACATATTTATCAAACGCAGCCACCGATATTTGAGGATTGACAGATAGAATCAGAAATTTTTAGATAACTTGAGAAAATTTTGAATTTCCCAACCGTATTTTTTTCCCCCAACTCCTAAGTGAAATGCCGATCGGGCTTCTTCTCGCTTGAGTCAGCAAAAACAAAACATCAAGAGGGGCCTTTTCGGGTTACTCGGCTGTTCGGTTCGCGCGAATGAAAACAAAGAAAAGGGCAATAGCAGTATTTCGATCTGAAAGAGTAGAATATTTGAAAAAAGCATTTTAATAAATTACATTTGTGGGAAAGATCGGATTTCATAGACGGTTTTTGTGAAAGGGCCGTTTTCAATCGAACCTATTTTTATGATGGGATTATTGTACTCAATCGTAAAACAGTTTTAATTAACGTATTATCGTGATGGGCCGCAAATGGTATGTAGGAAATAAAAAGTGCTGGTTGTTTACTAATAATAATAAAAATGTAAAAGCAGGAGGGTGCATAAAGAAGAGAAATAGGGCCACCCGGCGCTAAAAAGACGACAAAAGGGCCGCCGGGCGCTAAAAAGATAATAAAAAGGCCGCCGGGCACTGCGCCCTGCCAAATTAATCTAGAGTCAACACTATTTTGGTGAAATATCGCCAAATAAAGTGTCAGAAGGAAATCTTTCAAATTGAACTCAGCTTGGCGATATTGAAATATTTGGTTAGAAATCGATAAACCTTACTATTACTCATATTTTGTCTCTTTCAAAGAAAATAAGTTTAGATGAAGTGCGTAAAATATTTTTGATGTAACAGTTGTGCAAGGAAGTCATGTGTTGTCCACATCAGATTTTTTTTATAATAAAAGATTCGATCATATTGGTTTTTCTTTAATGTACAATTTTATTTAGATTTCCTTCATAATTTTTTTCCTCCTCCCGTAATTTTTCTACGTTGTCTAACAACATCTGAGCAATTTTCATTTACCAATTTTTTCAATAGCTAACTTTAACTTTTCATTTGCTTCTTTTAACATTGTATCTAAAGATTCCTTGGTTTCCTTTTTGTCCTGGGATGCTCTTTTAACCTTATTTTTTTTTTATTTTTCAATAGTTTCTTTTTTAGCTATCGTTTCCTTTTCTTTCATCATTTCTTTTTTCTAACTGATCTTCCATCTCCTTTTTCTCCTTCTCACGCTGTTCTCGGAGCCTTTTTTGCTCTTCTAAATAAATGCTGTATGATTTTTTTAGGGTAGAGAAGAGAATGTCTAAGAATTGAGTTATTTTGCCTTACTGTTGGAGCAGAGAAATGATGGGATCGAGTCACATGAAAAAAGAAATTCGAAAAGAAAGTTGTCGGTTGCCTTTGGTTATGGGAAAACCCAGAAAGCAAATATATTTTATTATGGCAAATTCAGGATGCATAAAGAATATCAGGATAAATGCTCTTTTGTCAGATGTAAAATACAAAATGGAAACGGAATACTCTTGGAGATAGAAAACAAGAATGAAAAAATCCGAAATTTCTAACTATTTTATTAAAATTGAAATTTTAAAAATATGTCCGTTTGATTACTTATATATTAGTATGCAGTTCCATAAATATTAAACCCAACAAAATTTTTTAGCATTTTTTTTTTGCTTGGCTATCAAATGTTTATACTTCATTGAGCGACCACCTCAGTAAACGACCTATTTTCCATGAAACAAAGGGTGGTCGCTCTCGGGAAGTTTCACTATATATATATATATATATATATATATATATATATATATATATCCTTTATATAGTAGGGTAGGGCCCAGATGTGTGGAGTTAATATCTCTTCTGATATGCCACACAACCGAAACCCTACTATTTGGTTTACTGTAAATTATAATCCACTGTTTGTGGCCCCTGACGATGGTGACAGTGGTTATAATTTCCGTTCCATTATACTATCACAATAATTCTTGCACTTAATTTGGATTCAAAATCTGGTTTCTAATTCTTGATAATAGCTGTTATTTTTCTGCGAGATATGTCTTATTTGTAGTATGTTTTGTGTTTTACTTGTTAGTTTTATATATATATATATATACAGTATTGGACCCTTTATCCGGAATTCCGAAAACCGAAAAGATCCAAAAACCGGCACTTTCCCCAATTTCAGTTTTTTTAAGTCTCACTGATCTAGATACGATATTTTTTTTTCCACTACGTAAAATCTCGACTATTCGGCATTCAAGTAACCGGAAAATTTCGGCTCCAACTCCCCCCCCCTTGGGGGGAGATCTTCTCCAATGACTAAATTCCTACTGTGAATCACAGCTGTCCAAACTTAGAACGGGGAAAGAGGGTGCAAATTTCTAACTGCTAGATGCTAAAGGTTATCAATAATTCCACGAATCGTGGTAGTATAAAAAAATAAACAGACAAAATGTTCACAAAACAAATATGACGGACACACTTTACAAAAACAAAACAATTTACAGCTGTGCAACAATTTACAGCTCCGTACCGATAGCCAAAACAGAAAAAGTGCTGATTACATATTTATAGTGAGTCCTGACCTACTTATTTTGCCCACATGCGGATGATTCAACAGTGTTATCTCTGAAGAGAAGCTTGAGAGGGAAGGAGGGGACAGAGAAAACATTACTGTTTGTATTTATTTCATAAATCATTCTCTTAGTTTAAAGAAATTACCTGTTAGAAATCGATAAGTGGTTTTATTTTTAATTTACTATTATTTTTCTCCCCAACGATGCAATGGTATTATTGCCTTGTAACCATAGGCGTAGATATATATGGGCCCGTGGGGCTCGAGCCCCCCCAATAAATTGTGAATAGGGGCTGAGCCCACCCAATAATTTATCACTAAATACAGAAAACTAATTTATACTAACATAAAAAAAAGTTTTCACGCCATTTACAAACGTTTAAATAAAAACCTTTACTTGTACTTTTAAAAATTTTCTTCTTTTGATTTCAATCGTGATTTAGCATTCATTGTGACTCCCTGTAACAAAATGTTACTATAAGCTGCCTTCGCCAGGCTCTGGTTAATTAAAATCAGATTATGCAATGTAAAGTATGAAATGAAGAAACGTTCAGATGTGTCTAAAATGCACTATCTCATCAAAAATGTTTTTTTTCCCGACTTTGGATTTTTTTACTTTGCTTCTATTTTTAACTTATAACATGGTAGGAAGATACTAGCATGGATACTTACTTTACATATGTGTAGAATTCTATGGACCTATAGATCTCGAGTGCCTCCAATAATTTACACTTATATATAGTAAGTCATAGCTACCTACCAACTACTACGGAAATATAACTAACCACTTTTTGTAAACAGTATATTTTTAATTATTTTTTTTCAAATAGTAACCAGCTCGCACACGCAGCACAAAAATTTTACTATATTTTAAGCCAAAAAATCATGTAGAAAAAAAGGTTAATTATATTCCGTAGTAGTTAGCAGCTATGAATAAGTTATATGTACGTGAATCAGTGGCGTAGCCAGAAATTTTCATGGGTGGGGGGGGGGGTTACGAGTTTTGCAACTCACATATATGTATACGGGTGTATCATAAGGGAGTGAAGAATATATATTTTGTATGGCAAAAAAATCCTCGTGGGGGGTGGTTATGAACCCCTAACCCCCCCCTTGGACGCCACTAACGTGAATATATGTGGTTGTAGGGCCCGGCCCCCCCAATAATTTTGAAAACTTTACGCTTATGCTTGTAACACTGCAATATAAACGAATATTATCATAAATACAATTTAAAACCTTGTTAAAAACAGATCAGTACGCACGTGTGTACCGATCTATTTTTATTTATGAGTGTTTTTCAACATGCATTGATTAACATTCCAAAACATTTACGATTAGATTACCCCCCCCCCCCCTTAACAGCTTTGTCGACAAACATTTTTTATATTTTTCTTACAAGCTTAACTATCTGGAATTTTCACTTATTCGGCATTCAGCATTTCCCGTGCTTTCCGGATAGTCGAGTTTTTACTTATTTAAATTGTGTCCTTTTAATTAAACAGTTTTTCCTTTTCCTGTTATGGGTTACGTTACAGCTGCGTGTGTTAGGGAGAAAGCAGGCGGGTTACTTCTCTTCTATTTCGGCGTGCCTCAGATTGTCTCGATATTTTTGTGGGGAACATCGAAACAGCTAAAGATTAATGAAATGTTCAAACAAAATAAAAAATAAATGTTTAAATGTTAGCTTTTCTCCTCTGAAAATTGTATATTATCTAATTGTACGGTCTCGTTTTTTTAAATTTTGTTTCGTAATAGTGGGCATTTTCTCAACGTATTTTCGTAATTAAAGCTGAAAATTCGAGCTGCTTTATGGGGAGCTCCAATTACGGAAGCCAATACTTCCGACAGAGATTTCACTAGTTATAGGCATATTTTTTTCAATTAGTATTTTTTCTTCAATATTTAATCATATTTTAAAACGGCTGCAACTGATTTTAATTGTCATTACAATGATGTTATCAAGGGAGCGAGCGAGGTATATTGTTTTTGGCCATCACGTAAGTTAGATAATGTCTACCGTCTTTGTAATCCATATGCAGAGGTGAACGTGCGTAGCGGCAGGCATGGTTCTCTCCCGTAGCGATGGTTCTGCATATCTGACAGAATACGTGGATACCGCGATTCGCAGCATTAAAGTTTTATTTTACAGTAAGTTTTGATAAATTCAATTATTTTTATTTTAAAATCTATTATGAATGCCTTACTATTTACATAATTATATGCAGTAGTTATCATAAAAGCTACTTGTACTTAAAGACCGGTTCTTTTTCAATTGTACTGTGAATAAAGGGTTAATTTTTCGGCAGCGACCCGAAAACCGGCAAATTCCATAAACCGGAATGAGGTCGGTTCCGAGGTTGCCGGATAAAAGGTCCCATACTGTATATATATGTGTGTGTGTGTGTGTGTTTGTGCACGTATGCATGTGGTGTAATGATTGAAAAACTTACTGAAGTATTAATCCTCGCTAAAATGTGAAAACTGAAATAAAAGAAGTTGTTTTCAGAATAATAACAAAAACAATCATCTACGTTTGCTTATCACATTTGTATTCACTGTTGATTGTTTATAATTAAGACTAACAAGAAAGCCAGGATTCGGTTTCTTACTAAGCATACACAGGAGCGTGTGTTTATAAAAAACACACTTCTCTCTGTATGTGTGTGAATACATATATGTATATATTTGTAAGCCCCCTGTAAAAATGGTCTAGCTACGGGCTTGAATCGACTACGTTTGGCCGACGGAACGGTGAATGGATCGATATGGTTGGTTCTAGTATAAGAAGAAAGGATGATTTATGTGATTTTTTTTGTGTGTATGTGTGTTTGCTTATTTCGAAAATATAGTCACCTAACCAATGAATAAGTAGCCAAAATTTGCAAAATAGTTGCTTTTTCCCAAATTTTCACCAAAAAAAGTTGCCAAAATTTGCAAAAGTTTGCTTTTTAGTCGCCTGATGTCGAAAATAGTCGCTAATAGTTGCTTTTTAGTTGCCTGTTGCAACCCTGCAGTAGTAGCTAGAATGATAATCACACACAACGCAGTAGTAGTAACTAAAAACTTAAGCAAAAAATTTAATAAACACAGGTATTTTCTTTGAAAGCTCATTAACAGCCTTTAACAATTCGGATTGGAAAACAATTTTTTATCTAGTTTTTTCCCCTCATGAAATTGTAAGTAATGTGACTGAAAAAACACTCAAAATACTGGTGTTAAACGATAAAGTAATTAAAAAACTTTGTAAAAAACACACATAAGAAGTAAAAGGAAAAAGGATACGCGTTTCGTTCAAAAATTGTTTTGAACTTCTTCAGTCCAAGTCCTTCGACGTAAAGAACACACGGAACTGAAAAGAGAAAAAAAAAAAAAACAAGCAAGATGTTGCCACAAGGGGCAAAGAAAAGTCGAACAAAACCACGGAGAGGGGAGAAAAAAATTAAAAAGGGGTGATAGAAAGGAAAGGAAAGAAGCACAAAAAATACAGAAATAAAAAGGAATAAAGAAAAATAATAAAAAAGGGAACACACAAGTACAAACACACACACAAAAAAGAGAGAACAGAACAAACAAACAAAAAACAAATAGCACACATTTTTTTTTTTTTTTTAAACCACGAACAGGACAGCACAATAAATATATATATAAATAAACACATATATACATATACAGTGGACTCTCTCTATCTGAACACTCTCTAATGTGAACACCCCGGTAATATGAACACATTACGACAGTCTCGGCGAAGCTCCATAGACTTAACATTAGATTAACTCTCTGTATTCTGAACACCCTCTAATCTGAACACCCCGCTATTATGAACGCTACTTTTGATCCTCATTCAACCTTTACCTCTCCGTAAACTGAACATGTGTTGGCAACTGGAATTCGAGGAATTCTCCTGGCATGGAAATTCAGAGAAAACTCATCCCCTCGTGACTGGAGGGTACAGCGTTTCAAGTTTTGAGTCAAGTTCTTTTGTATTCCCTCATTCACAGAGCTCGCACCCCCCTCCCTCCCCCTTCGGCTTTTTCATATGATACAGTCTAGAAACCAGCCGATGAATCTGAAATTGCCAGCCTTTGATGCAACTGCAATCTTGACCAATGAAATGGAAGTGTTTAGGCAGGTGTTTATTTAGGCGTGTATTTGAAGTCATGTATCGTATGACTTGTAGAGAGGTGAGGTAGCATAATCTATTTGGTTTTGTTCCTTTTGCTCAGAAAAGAATAAAGTTTTCATCATTTCACTGTCCTTGCAGGATAAGAATCACTGTAGTTACACATATATGTCGGAAATAAGTGCTAAAACGAAAAAAAGGAAAGAACTGAAACTTCCGGAAAAATACGAAGTTGTTAAAAAATTAAAGTTGAAAGTTAGTCAAAGAAAAATTGCATCAGAGTTTGGAATTTCTGTAGGCCAAGTCAACGGAATCAGCAAGAAAGAGAAAGAAATTATAGCTGCTTTTGAAGCAAATGAACCGTCTTCAAAGAGTAGAATTTTTGAAAAGAAAACGGGAAACGAGAGCATAAACAATCACGTCTGGAAGTTTTTTACACAAATGAGAACAAAGAATCTTCCTGTCACTGGACCTTTGCTAAAACAGATTGCTTTGGATTTTGCAGAAAAGGAAAATATCAAAGAATTCAAAACATCGGAAGGATAGTTGACTCGCTTCAAAAGTCGGCATAATATTGAATTTAAAATTATGAATGGTGAAGCTGCAGACGTAAATATGGACACTGCAGAAGAGTGGAAAACTAAACTTCCGGACTTAACAAAGGATTTCAACGCAGCTGATATTTTTAATGCCGACGAAACCGGCCTGTTTTTCAGAGCTCTTCCCAATAAAACTTTAGCAGAAAGAAGTGAGAAATGTGTGGGCGAGAAAATTTCGAAAGAAAGACTTACCGTCATGCTCTGTGCCAGTTCCACAGGAGAGAAGCTCAAACCACTGGTAATCGGAAAAAGTGAAAAACCAAGATGCTTCAAAAATGTGAATATCGCATCATTGCCTGTTCACTATAAATCAAATCGAAAAGCCTGGATGTCATTCTCAATTTTCTCGCAGTGGTTGGAGGACGTCAACGAGATGATGAGGAGAGAAAGAAGAAAAATTCTTTTTGTGGATAATGCAGCATCACACAAAAACATGCAACTCAGCAATGTGAGCCTGAAGTTTCTACCACGAACTGTACTCCAATTATCCAACCATTGGATCAAGGAGTAATCAAGACCTTTAAAGCTCACTACCGAATCCATTTTCTGAGGAAAATGTCCCTGGTGATGAAGGAGGCAAATTCTGCAGCTGAACTAACAAAGAAAGTCAATGTTATGGATGCTGTCCACTGGATATCAATGGCTTGGAATGAAGTAACCCCTCACACTGTCAAGAGATGCTTTTATAAAGCAGGATTCCCGTGTGAGGATGACCATTTAGGAATAGAGGACCAAGTATCAAAAGCTGTGAATGACTTGGGGTCAATTCTTCAGGAGCTTCATACTGAAACTGAACCTGACTCTTATCTCGAAGTCGATGGAAGCCTTCCGATTTGCGACAAAAACATCGTTGAAGAGGAAGAGGATAGTGAAGATGAAGAAGCAGAACCTCAAGACACTAATGAAACAAAAAGAGCACTTACATTCAAGCAATATGGCCAAGGGATTCAAGACTGATGGACTATGCGGTTGAGCATCATCCGGAAGCCTTTCCACTTCTTAAACAATTAGACAATATGTATGCTGCACGAGCATATACATTGCAAAAGCAGACTAAAATTACTAACTTTTTCAAGTAATTAACCATTTATGTATTATATATAATTATGTATTATTATATATTTTGTAAATCTTTTTTAATAATATTAAATTTTAAAAAATGAGATGGTAGGATACAGGTCCGACTGAATTTTATTTGACATTGCACTAGCTGCCAAATCTAAACTAAGCACCTCCATCTCGGTAACTAGCGTGGCTAACCAGGCTTAGCATTCTATAAAATTTCATTGCGTACTCACATTTCTCAATCTCCCTCTATACTGAACACCCCCGTAATCTGAACACTTTTCCCTGGTCCCTTTAGTGTTCAGAATAGAGAGAGTCCACTGTATATATAATTTTTTTTTTTTTAAATAAAAACGAAAAAGAAAGACAGTAACACACGTACATACACATTAAAGAAACAGGGGGGAAAAAAGGGGGGGGTAGACGAAGAAAGTGAAAAGAACCTTACAACAGCAACTTCCAAGCAGAATGAACGAAAGGAACGGAAGAACCATCGTTCACAAGACGATCTAAGTGCTGGGTAATGGAAAAACCTTCCAAAAAATCCAGATGGGACAAAGACTGAGGAGTGCACAAAATCTTAGCCTTAGAAAACTGAAATCGATGATTGGAATTCCAACAATGTGAGGCAATAGAAGATTTGGAAAGTTCGTGCTTAGAGACATATCTCTCATGCTCTTTGAGCCTAAATTTGAGAGCTCTTCTGGTCTGACCAATATAGCCCAAATCACAAGATTCACAAGGAATATAATAAACACCCCAACGGTTCTCAGTAGGAATAGGATCTTTAAGGGAAGAAAATTTAAGTTTATTAACAGGTTTAAAAATGACTTTGAAACCGAAATTTTTGAGAAGTTTAGAAATTTTGTAGCATAAAGGTGAAAAGAAAGGTAGTACAATTGATTCGTTGTGAAAATTAATAGTATTAGTAGAAGTATTAGGCTTATTAAATTTAGAAACAGCTTTATCAATAATAGAGGGGCTAAAACCACGAGAAACAGCTAAGGATTTTAAGTAACTAATTTCGTTATTAAGAGAAGAAGAATCAGAGCAAATTTTGATAGCACGAAACACATAAGTGTAAAAAGCAGAAAGTTTTTGCTGGTAAGGATGATTAGATAGGGCATGAGGAGGTAAAGATATAGAAAAGGGCTTGCGGAAAACAGAAGTAGAGAAACCGTCAGGATTCCTAGAAACAAGAACATCCAAAAAAGGTAAAGAATTGTTGCACTCCTCTTCTAGAGTAAATTGGATACACGGATCAACAGAATTAACGATCAAAAGTAAATTAGAAATATCACAATTGGAATCCACTAAAACGAAAGTATCGTCAACATATCTGACCCAGCACGGAAAATTAAAGACCTTGAAGAGTTTCTCTTCAAAATAATGCATATAAATATCACATAAGAGAGGTGAGAGAGAATTACCCATAGCAAGACCCTCGGTTTGTTTATAGAAAGAGCCATTAAAAATGAAAGCAGTTTGTTTAATACAAACGCTTACTAAAGCTATAAACTCTTTAATCTCAATAGAAGAATAATGAAACTCGCGTAAACGCTTTTCCAAACAGTCAATCGCACCTTGGATAGGAACATTAGTGAATAAAGATTTAACATCAAGAGAAAGCATTTTACAATTAGTAGGAGAAAGAAGTTTAACTTTGTTAACGAAATCATAAGAGTTTTTAACAGTGTGGGTATTACTAGCAGTCAATGGTGAAAGAGTATGCGAGAGGAAACGTGCAAGGTTATAAGAAGCAGTACCAATGTTAGAAACAATGGGGCGAAAGGCAAGAGAAGGTTTATGAATTTTAGGAAGGGCATAGAAACGAGCACAGTTAGCAATAGAAGGAATAACATAACGTTTAGTTTGAGCATTTAAGATTACAGAGGACTTCACAGTGTGTTTAATTTCAGAAAGGTGACTGTTAGTAGGATCAGAATTTAATTTAGTGTATGGACCAGTGGTTAGCATGTTATTAATACAATCAACATAAGAAGATTTATCAAGTAAAACAGTCTGGCCGCCTTTATCAGCTTTAGTAATGAGTAAATTAGGGTTAGAATTAAGTTCTTTGAGAGCAGTTTTTTGAGAACGAGAGAGGTTAGATTTGGCATGCATATTATTTGAAGAGATAGTATTAGCAATAAGATGTCGCAAAGTATCAAGTTGGTTAGAAGAGAGTTTACTATTTTTAAAGGAGTTTTCCATAGGAGCAATAAGTTTGGAAACCGAAACGTTACTAACACGAGAAAAATTCAAACCTAAACTAAGAGCATCTCTCTGAGAATCAGTTAAAACATGTGAAGACAAATTAACAACAGTGTCCTGAACAAGAGGCCTAACAGAACCGAGGGAAGACCTAACCGGAAGAAGAGCTTGGAATTTCTTATCCAAAGTAGCTCTGTGAGAAATAGAACGTTGTTCGACATAAGCGAAATTCCGTTTTTCCCAGTTAGCAAACGCAGGGTAAGACTTACTCAAAAGCAAATGGAGATCATAAAGATCAGATTCAAGAATCGAAACTTTATAACGAACATCCTGAATAAAAGCCCGTAAAACCGCCCGTTTAGACCTATTCAGAGCCTTATCAACACGAGAAGAACCGTGAATATTGCACTTAATGTCAATGAACTTAGGAATGACATTACTGCGTTTGCATCGAACAAGAAAACCTAAATGATTCAAGAAACGAGAACGTTTCAATCGTAAACGGGAAAAACGGTTAAACAAAGATGAATCCATACATAAAACACAAAAACAGAAAAGAAATAAGCAAGAAAAAGCACACGAAGAAGGAAGGAAGAAAAGAGAGAACAAAAGTGAGTGTTAATAGTCCAAATAAACAAAACAACTGAAAAAACACTCAAAATACTGGTGTTAAACGATAAAGTAATTAAAAAACTTTGTAAAAAACACACATAAGAAGTAAAAGGAAAAAGGATACGCGTTTCGTTCAAAAATTGTTTTGAACTTCTTCAGTCCAAGTCCTTCGACGTAAAGAACACAGGGAACTGAAAAGAGAAAAAAAAAAAAAAAAACAAGCAAGATGTTGCCACAAGGGGCAAAGAAAAGTCGAACAAAACCACGGAGAGGGGAGAAAAAAATTAAAAAGGGGGATAGAAAGGAAAGGAAAGAAGCACAAAAAATACAGAAATAAAAAGGAATAAAGAAAAATAATAAAAAAGGGAACACACAAGTACAAACACACACACAAAAAAGAGAGAACAGAACAAACAAACAAAAAACAAATAGCACACATTATTTTTTTTTTTTTTTTTTAAACCACGAAAAGGACAGCACAATAAATATATATATAAATAAACACATATATACATATATATATATAATTTTTTTTTTTTTTTAAATAAAAACGAAAAAGAAAGACAGTAACACACGTACATACACATTAAAGAAACAGGGGGGAAAAAGGGGGGGGTAGACGAAGAAAGTGAAAAGAACCTTACAACAGCAACTTCCAAGCAGAATGAACGAAAGGAACGGAAGAACCATCGTTCACAAGACGATCTAAGTGCTGGGTAATGGAAAAACCTTCCAAAAAATCCAGATGGGACAAAGACTGAGGAGTGCACAAAATCTTAGCCTTAGAAAACTGAAATCGATGATTGGAATTCCAACAATGTGAGGCAATAGAAGATTTGGAAAGTTCGTGCTTAGAGACATATCTCTCATGCTCTTTGAGCCTAAATTTGAGAGCTCTTCTGGTCTGACCAATATAGCCCAAATCACAAGATTCACAAGGAATATAATAAACACCCCAACGGTTCTCAGTAGGAATAGGATCTTTAAGGGAAGAAAATTTAAGTTTATTAGCAGGTTTAAAAATGACTTTGAAACCGAAATTTTTGAGAAGTTTAGAAATTTTGTAGCATAAAGGTGAAAAGAAAGGTAGTACAATTAATTCGTTGTGAAAATTAATAGTATTAGTAGAAGTATTAGGCTTATTAAATTTAGAAACAGCTTTATCAATAATAGAGGGGCTAAAACCACGAGAAACAGCTAAGGATTTTAAGTAACTAATTTCGTTATTAAGAGAAGAAGAATCAGAGCAAATTTTGATAGCACGAAACACATAAGTGTAAAAAGCAGAAAGTTTTTGCTGGTAAGGATGATTAGATAGGGCATGAGGAGGTAAAGATATAGAAAAGGGCTTGCGGAAAACAGAAGTAGAGAAACCGTCAGGATTCCTAGAAACAAGAACATCCAAAAAAGGTAAAGAATTGTTGCACTCCTCTTCTAGAGTAAATTGGATACACGGATCAACAGAATTAACGATCAAAAGTAAATTAGAAATATCACAATTGGAATCCACTAGAACGAAAGTATCGTCAACATATCTGACCCAGCACGGAAAATTAAAGACCTTGAAGAGTTTCTCTTCAAAATAATGCATATAAATATCACATAAGAGAGGTGAGAGAGAATTACCCATAGCAAGACCCTCGGTTTGTTTTTAGAAAGAGCCATTAAAAATGAAAGCAGTTTGTTTAATACAAACGCTTACTAAAGCTATAAACTCTTTAATCTCAATAGAAGAATAATGAAACTCGCGTAAACGCTTTTCCAAACAGTCAATCGCACCTTGGATAGGAACATTAGTGAATAAAGATTTAACATCAAGAGAAAGCATTTTACAATTAGTAGGAGAAAGAAGTTTAACTTTGTTAACGAAATCATAAGAGTTTTTAACAGTGTGGGTATTACTAGCAGTCAATGGTGAAAGAGTATGCGAGAGGAAACGTGCAAGGTTATAAGAAGCAGTACCAATGTTAGAAACAATGGGCCATTACCCAGCACTTAGATCGTCTTGTGAACGATGGTTCTTCCGTTCCTTTCGTTCATTCTGCTTGGAAGTTGCTGTTGTAAGGTTCTTTTCACTTTCTTCGTCTACCCCCCTGTTTCTTTAATGTGTATGTACGTGTGTTACTGTCTTTCTTTTTCGTTTTTATTAAAAAAAAAAAAAAAAAAAAAAAATTATATATATATGTATATATATGTTTATTTATATATATATTTATTGTGCTGTCCTGTTCGTGGTTTAAAAAAAAAAAAAAAAAAAAAAAAAAAAAATAACGTGTGCTATTTGTTTTTTGTTTGTTTGTTCTGTTCTCTCTTTTTTGTGTGTGTGTTTGTACTTGTGTGTTCCCTTTTTTATTATTTTTCTTTATTCCTTTTTATTTCTGTATTTTTTGTGCTTCTTTCCTTTCCTTTCTATCCCCCCTTTTTAATTTTTTTCTCCCCTCTCCGTGGTTTTGTTCGACTTTTCTTTGCCCCTTGTGGCAACATCTTGCTTGTTTTTTTTTTTTTTCTCTTTTCAGTTCCCTGTGTTCTTTACGTCGAAGGACTTGGACTGAAGAAGTTCAAAACAATTTTTGAACGAAACGCGTATCCTTTTTCCTTTTACTTCTTATGTGTGTTTTTTACAAAGTTTTTTAATTACTTTATCGTTTAACACCAGTATTTTGAGTGTTTTTTCAGTTGTTTTGTTTATTTGGACTATTAACACTCACTTTTGTTCTCTCTTTTCTTCCTTCCTTCTTCGTGTGCTTTTTCTTGCTTATTTCTTTTCTGTTTTTGTGTTTTATGTATGGATTCATCTTTGTTTAACCGTTTTTCCCGTTTACGATTGAAACGTTCTCGTTTCTTGAATCATTTAGGTTTTCTTGTTCGATGCAAACGCAGTAATGTCATTCCTAAGTTCATTGACATTAAGTGCAATATTCACGGTTCTTCTCGTGTTGATAAGGCTCTGAATAGGTCTAAACGGGCGGTTTTACGGGCTTTTATTCAGGATGTTCGTTATAAAGTTTCGATTCTTGAATCTGATCTTTATGATCTCCATTTGCTTTTGAGTAAGTCTTACCCTGCGTTTGCTAACTGGGAAAAACGGAATTTCGCTTATGTCGAACAACGTTCTATTTCTCACAGAGCTACTTTGGATAAGAAATTCCAAGCTCTTCTTCCGGTTAGGTCTTCCCTCGGTTCTGTTAGGCCTCTTGTTCAGGACACTGTTGTTAATTTGTCTTCACATGTTTTAACTGATTCTCAGAGAGATGCTCTTAGTTTAGGTTTGAATTTTTCTCGTGTTAGTAACGTTTCGGTTTCCAAACTTATTGCTCCTATGGAAAACTCCTTTAAAAATAGTAAACTCTCTTCTAACCAACTTGATACTTTGCGACATCTTATTGCTAATACTATCTCTTCAAATAATATGCATGCCAAATCTAACCTCTCTCGTTCTCAAAAAACTGCTCTCAAAGAACTTAATTCTAACCCTAATTTACTCATTACTAAAGCTGATAAAGGCGGCCAGACTGTTTTACTTGATAAATCTTCTTATGTTGATTGTATTAATAACATGCTAACCACTGGTCCATACACTAAATTAAATTCTGATCCTACTAACAGTCACCTTTCTGAAATTAAACACACTGTGAAGTCCTCTGTAATCTTAAATGCTCAAACTAAACGTTATGTTATTCCTTCTATTGCTAACTGTGCTCGTTTCTATGCCCTTCCTAAAATTCATAAACCTTCTCTTGCCTTTCGCCCCATTGTTTCTAACATTGGTACTGCTTCTTATAACCTTGCACGTTTCCTCTCGCATACTCTTTCACCATTGACTGCTAGTAATACCCACACTGTTAAAAACTCTTATGATTTCGTTAACAAAGTTAAACTTCTTTCTCCTACTAATTGTAAAATGCTTTCTCTTGATGTTAAATCTTTATTCACTAATGTTCCTATCCAAGGTGCGATTGACTGTTTGGAAAAGCGTTTACGCGAGTTTCATTATTCTTCTATTGAGATTAAAGAGTTTATAGCTTTAGTAAGCGTTTGTATTAAACAAACTGCTTTCATTTTTAATGGCTCTTTCTATAAACAAACCGAGGGTCTTGCTATGGGTAATTCTCTCTCACCTCTCTTATGTGATATTTATATGCATTATTTTGAAGAGAAACTCTTCAAGGTCTTTAATTTTCCGTGCTGGGTCAGATATGTTGACGAAACTTTCGTTTTAGTGGATTCCAATTGTGATATTTCTAATTTACTTTTGATCGTTAATTCTGTTGATCCGTGTATCCAATTTACTCTAGAAGAGGAGTGCAACAATTCTTTACCTTTTTTGGATGTTCTTGTTTCTAGGAATCCTGACGGTTTCTCTACTTCTGTTTTCCGCAAGCCCTTTTCTATATCTTTACCTCCTCATGCCCTATCTAATCATCCTTACCAGCAAAAACTTTCTGCTTTTTACACTTATGTGTTTCGTGCTATCAAAATTTGCTCTGATTCTTCTTCTCTTAATAACGAAATTAGTTACTTAAAATCCTTAGCTGTTTCTCGTGGTTTTAGCCCCTCTATTATTGATAAAGCTGTTTCTAAATTTAATAAGCCTAATACTTCTACTAATACTATTAATTTTCACAACGAATTAATTGTACTACCTTTCTTTTCACCTTTATGCTACAAAATTTCTAAACTTCTCAAAAATTTCGGTTTCAAAGTCATTTTTAAACCTGTTAATAAACTTAAATTTTCTTCCCTTAAAGATCCTATTCCTACTGAGAACCCTTGGGGTGTTTATTATATTCCTTGTGAATCTTGTGATTTGGGCTATATTGGTCAGACCAGAAGAGCTCTCAAATTTAGGCTCAAAGAGCATGAGAGATATGTCTCTAAGCACGAACTTTCCAAATCTTCTATTGCCTCACATTGTTGGAATTCCAATCATCGATTTCAGTTTTCTAAGGCTAAGATTTTGTGCACTCCTCAGTCTTTGTCCCATCTGGATTTTTTTGGAAGGTTTTTCCATTAACCAGCACTTAGATCGTCTTGTGAACGATGGTTCTTCCGTTCCTTTCGTTCATTCTGCTTGGAAGTTGCTGTTGTAAGGTTCTTTTCACTTTCTTCGTCTACCCCCCCCTTTTTTCCCTCCTGTTTCTTTAATGTGTATGTACGTGTGTTACTGTCTTTCTTTTTCGTTTTTATTTAAAAAAAAAAAAAAAAAAAAAAATTATATATATATGTATATATGTGTTTATTTATATATATATTTATTGTGCTGTCCTGTTCATGGTTTAAAAAAAAAAAAAAAAAAAAAAAAAAAAAAAAAAAAAAAAAAAATGTGTGCTATTTGTTTTTTGTTTGTTTGTTCTGTTCTCTCTTTTTTGTGTGTGTGTTTGTACTTGTGTGTTCCCTTTTTTATTATTTTTCTTTATCCCTTTTTATTTCTGTATTTTTTGTGCTTCTTTCCTTTCCTTTCTATCCCCCCTTTTTAATTTTTTTCTCCCCTCTCCGTGGTTTTGTTCGACTTTTCTTTGCCCCTTGTGGCAACATCTTGCTTGCTTTTTTTTTTTCTCTTTTCAGTTCCCTGTGTTCTTTACGTCGAAGGACTTGGACTGAAGAAGTTCAAAACAATTTTTGAACGAAACGCGTATCCTTTTTCCTTTTACTTCTTATGTGTGTTTTTTACAAAGTTTTTTAAATACTTTATTGTAAGTAATGTGTTTTCAAATTCTTATACATCATCGAACTCTTGTATTCCAAGGCAGCAACTTTATCCACCTGTGCAGCCATTTCAATAAACAATTAAAAGAGAACTCAAAATTTCCTTTTGCATCTGCCATCCACATATATTTGCTGCCTATTGAAACAATGTATTAATTGAAAAGTTAATTGCTAGCAACTTGATTAGATCAACAGGCAAGCAAACTGTAAAACACGTGTTAAACTGGCATGCGAGAGCTTGAGAGCCGCAAGGGGGGGAAATATTGCATTCTTCCAGTGACGGCTCATGGGATACAGCAAGTACTGCCGGGCTGCACTTGAAATTATCAGCACATACTTTAAAATAATTTATTCTACTAATTTTCCTAAATTCAGATTAGAATTATGGAATTCCTACAGTAAATTAAAAAAATCTATAAAAAAACAAACAAACAGAAAAACCATACTGTGGCCGGATCGCTCATTCAGGAAAAAAGCCATTTAATCTTCAATTCAATTGGGAAAATCTTTGCTACAGCCCTGAGATCTGAACAAGAAATTGAGAGCACCGTCGCCATGACAACGATACGTAAGCAGTCTCTTCAGCATAGGCTAGTAGTATAGGGGATACGCAGCAAACTCAGCTGATGAAAGATTTTCTAGCTCCTGCAGCATTTGTGAATTTGACTAACTGATTGGTCGGACGAAAAGCGAGGGAGGGGGTGACACTGAGAATATATGTTCTAGTCCACTCTAACAGAAGGAAAAGTTTTTTTTTGTCTGGGAAGGTTGAAAGTTTTTACCTATGATTTAACCATTTTGAAACATGCAGCCCCGTTATGATCCAGTTTGTGTCTTGAACCTCCATATAACATATGGAAAGAAGATGATAAATGACAACTACTAAAAGAAAATTGACCGATACCAAAATTGTCCATTCATAAGAAAACAGCAGGTTCGTCTCAGCGTGGTCGTAGCTTCCAGCCATCATGGTATGCATTATTCTTGTGGCTATGTGGCAGTTTTTATTTACAAAAATTGTTTTGTTGGCTGTGTTTAATCGTTAGGATAAAAAAGAGCATTTGGAATGGTACTGGATATGATGGGTTAACCACCATCACAAGAGCATGTAAAATATATGAAGGCTCAATCGAACATTTAAAAAATTCTTTAAAATTTAAGGAGTTGTTAAGAAGTGGGACCCAAATTGCTGACGCATTAAAGGAAAACTCTCGACTTTATATTGCTGAATTTAACAAGAAGGTAAGCCTGAATAGACGCTTTATGCAATTACCCATCAAAGCAGTATTGTTTTTAAGTAAGCAAGAACTGGCATTAAGAGGACATGGCGAGCGAGAAAATTCTTTAAACATGGGGAATTTTAAAGATCTTTTAAAATTAATGATATCGGAATTAAAACAATGCCTTTTTATGAGGACTGATTCTCAAGTTTAAAAGAAACGAGGATTGATTTGACTTATAAAAAATAAGTAAATTTTCTTTTTTTTTCTGTTCTTCTCATCATTACAAAAGAGAATTCTAAGGAAACTTCGAATCAGACACGGATTATTGCGATTTTGAGGATAGGAGCGGCTGGTTGAAATTTATGTCCATTTTATGGAAGTAAAATAGGACTCTTACATTTTTATGTAATTTCATTTTTTTTTATACTGGGTGAGGGCTTAATCCACCACCTTTCGAATTCAGTAACAAAGATTTTCCATTCCTGTCCGGAGGAGGGGGGGGGGGGGGGGTAACAGAGATGCCAACTTTCAAAAATCAAAAATCAGGAGATTTTTCACATAAAATCAGGAGACTTCTCTCGATTAAAGTTTCTATAAGATGTTTTCAGTTATAATTAATTTTTAATTCGAGAGAGAACAAAAATCTTATCACATTCACACTAAAATATACAATTATTTTACTTAAAAGAAAAAAAAAAAAAGAAAACACTCAGGTTTTAATAGACATAATTTAATAACTTTTGAAGGTGAAAAAAATTCTACATTTCTGGAAACACTAAGATGATTTTAAAGAGTTGTGTACTGTGGCTGCAGATTTAGCTTTCTTTAAAAAGGCTTCATCAAATTTTTATCATAGCAATTGCCACGCAGGCTTGTTTTTGCAATAAGAAGGCTTTCTAGCATGTCAGTACTAATATTGGGTCTAAATTTTGTCATCGTTTTTGTGACAATGCTAAAAAGCCTTTCGCACTCGGCGTTACTGTGTGGAATAGTTAGAATGGCCAGCATAACTCTGGAGAGCTCACTATATTTTTCTATTCCTTCCGGATTTTTGATTTTTTTAATATAGCTCCATAGAGCATCAGGCCTATCTATTTTCTTAATTTCATTTAAATCTTCTAACTGCAAAGAACAAAATTGTGACTGCAGTTTATCAATTGCTACATCATTACTATCGCCCAATGAAAATAAATCGATTAAAACCGGATATCTGTCAATAAAAAATTTAACATCAGAAAAAGAGGCATCAATTAGGGAATTCACATCTGCAACTTTTGCATGAAATATTAGATCATCTTTTATAGGAAATTTGTGCAAAATATAATCAGAAACCCTACAGAAATATTCTCTGATGATTATATAAAACTGGTTTCGATCTTGCTCTGAAAGATCAGCAACTACTTTATTGGCAGCATTTCCTATCACTAAGTCTTCATCAGATTTCTGATTTTCAAGACTATTATAGTTAACATCAAATATTGAATTGCAGGACAACATCACAGATGGCTTCACAAATTTTGACAAAATATCTTTAAAAAAATCTTTCATTAAAGCATGTAGAATATGAATTTTGGGAATTCTTGATTGTAGGCATACATTAGGAATGTCAAATGATGGCAAATGGAATGTAAAAATAAGCAAAGAGCTTTGTTCAGGTCTGAAGAAAGAAACATGAACAGGGGTCAGTCCAGGTTTCTTTCCCAGGGTCCTATTTTTGTGAAATTTTACCTAATTTTGTGAATTTATAATTAATTTTGTGAATTTATACCTAATTTTGTGAATTTTTTCTATTTTTGTGAATCTTTCCTTATTTTGTGAACTTCTTCCAATTTTCTTTTTCATTTTTGAGAAAGAAAGCAATCACGAAATAGAATTGAATATTTTTTAAAAAATTAAAAACAAAATGGGTATAGTTAGTTCCCTTAAAAAATGTTGGCCAAAACTGAATAATTCCTGTTCACCGAACATCCGGGATAGTCATACCCTGGAACAACATTTAAAAAAAAATTCAATTAAAATTAAAAATATAAAGCTTTAAATCTTTACTTTTAAATGATTAAAAAACAGATTTTATAATAAACGTAGGCCATGGTAGTTTTGATTTTAAATTGCAGGTACTAAACAGTTATTTACACTCCAAATTCAAACTTTAGTAATTTTTAAATATTACAATGTCTGTCAGTTTCGACTAGAAATACTCTATTACTAACAATGTGAAAAATGCAATTTTTAAATCTAGTTAAATTTCAACAATTGAAGGGAAAGCAAAAATAAGTTGCAGATAATTACAGATGGGAGAAATTAGCTAACAATTTTAAAAATTAATTTCAACTTGTGCCATTAAAGAAAAATTACTTGTCAGTGTACACAGAATATCCCCAAAACACTGACCTGGGGTTTTATTCCTTAAATATTTTTCACAAATATTTTACAGTAAATCACAAATTTATGTTAAAAAAAAGGGGGGGGGGGCACAGAATTTTACAGTAATGATTATAATAAATGTTGGAAGATTAAATCTAAATAAATACAAATGTACATTTTTATATGGTCTCCAAACAGAAAATTCCCAGTCTGTAAGATGTGCCCATGCATTAATTAAGTTTAAAAAATTTAATTAAGTTATAAATTTTCAGTCTTCTATCAAAAATGATAGGTTCTAGCAAAAAATTGCTCGCTACGGCCCTGCCTATGCCGATAGCATTTCTCTGTAGTGTACCCCTATGACCGCTCTTTAAAATGATATTAAATCCCAATAAAATCACTCCTATGCTTTGTTGTTCACTCCCAAGAATGAAAAAATGCAGTATTACACTATTTCTACCCCCCCCCCCTTTTTCCAGCTTTGAGCAGTGATTGACCTATATTTATCCCATTTCACATTCCACAGTGTGGATTCTCGACCGATTAAACAGGAAACAGGGCGCGGCACCCGGCAATCCTTTAACGTCTGGCAGTCCTTTTTCTCTCCCCTATGCCTGGGTATGTCGGTCCGTTTTTCTTTTCTTATTTGCCAAAACTTTTTCTCCTTCCTTACCATACAGTTTTCTTATACAGGAGACAATACAATGAAGTCAAAATTGATGTTTAAACGACCCTTTACAAAACAGGAAGTATAACTGTTCCTTCAAAAAAATCCAATCAGCTTTTTTTTTTTTTTTTTTTTTAAATGCAACTAGATAAAATGTCCTTTTATAAATAATTATTTTTTCTGTTTTCTTTTATTTGCCTGATCTGAAAGATGCCCTTGGAATGTTTGTTTTTTCAGCAATGTAAAAGGGCCATCTGGCACATTACGCTTTCAGTTGGGGGGGAAAGAAGGGAGTTGAAAATGATTTCACCCGTAAGGATGTTATGTTTGATAAGTATGCAGTTGGGAATTAGTGAACAATAAGCTTAGACTTAGCCACGTAATGACAGCTCCCGTTGTTTTGAATTGGTTGTTATGCACTCTTGCAAGTTGTTCTTAATGATTGCTTTTAGTGTAATCATTACATGGCCTTTCTACTTCAGATTATTTATAGTTATTACAGATATTTACATTAGAGAATTATGGATTCATTTAAAAATGCAAAACGAATTATTGCGAGTTAGAACGCTTGCGCGATTTTGAAACATTGCATTAATCTGAATTTATGTCTGTCTTTTAGAATAAGATTTAGGACTAAGTTAATCATTTTGAGATTGCATCAAACGATTTCTGAACATTTAATACATGGTGCATAAATGTGCCAGTTTGGAAAACAAAGTGCTTTCTTTTAATCTCCTCCCCAACCTGGCTTCCCTTTTTACATACGCTAATGGCTTTATTCATGAAGAACGTTGTAATTATCCGAGAATGACAGCTGTCATCACCTTTTCTTCTGGCAATGAGCCTTATTAATATTATATTGGAATATGTCTTGATGTTTAATTTTTTGGCATAAACACAACTCACATGAAAAGAAATAATAAATGAGTGCTCGCTACTAGTCCGATTTTTATTCCCAGAAAGAGAGCTCCTACATAGCAGGTGAGGGGAACTTAGGAGGAAGAACAGACAAGTGCAGGCGTCTGCTTCAAACTGCAATCATAGGCGGTGTAATTTACCCCCCTGGCTTAGGGCCTCCAATCAACCTACCTCCTGTCATCATCATCAACATTGTTTACATTTAGGCTAAGATATTATTGGGTGCCGATCGGCGATCGCTAAATGATAATAATTCCTAAACTCAATTGAAAAGTGCAATAGTTATTTTGTGAAAGGGCAGTTTTTTTCAAACTGAATTTTGTGAAGGGTCCGTTTTTCCGATATTGAATTTTGTGAAGGGTCCGTTTTTCTGATATTGAATTTTGTGAAGGGTCCGTTTTTAACTTGTTGAATTTTGTGAAGGGTCCGTTTTTAACTTGTTGAATTTTGTGAAGGGTCCGTTTTCGGACCCGATTTCGACCTGGACAGACCCCTGATGAAAATCCTTTCTTCACGAGTTAGATTTTCAGAAGGACCTTCACAAGCAAATTTTTTCACTTTTGAAGAATCAGCTTCAGCTTTACGCTTCTTTTTTACCTCGTCATTGTCCTGGTGAGAACTGCTTAGTGTACTCTTTCTAGAATAAGTAGTCCCACTATTTTTGTTCACTTTAGGGATCTTGTAAGTATCAATGGAAGATGATATTTTTACTCTGGAGATCTTTACTTCTTCTTTGAAAAACATAACAAAGTGGAGTCCATTGATCTATTATTCTTGACAAACAAACTCCTAAAGAGAGCCAACGAGTACACACGTGCTTTAAAATTTTTTGCATCTCTGTGTTGTACAGAAGTTGGAATTGTTTCAATTTTTCTTTCCTTTTTGAGCTTTTCTCAAGGTAGTAAAATATGTCAATGATATTTTCATCAACTGCTAATGGCAATGAAGCCGCACCTTTCTCGGCTGCTAAGTTAATAAGATGACAAATGCATCCCATTATTTGCAAGTGGGAATTTTCTTCTTTTAAAATTCCTGCAACACCAGTCTTTGGCCCAGTCATAACTGGTGCATTGTCTGCACCTAGAGCCAAGCAGTTTTTGAAAGGTATTCCATACTCTTTCAAATTCTTGAGAAGTAATTCAGCTATATTCACACCTGTAGAATTACCTTCAAGAACTGGAAGTGAGAGCAAGCTATGTTCTATTTCGGAAGAATCTTCATTGAAAAAAGATACAACAATCGGGTAAAGCTTAGCATCTGAATTATTACTTCCGTCAGTAGCAATACAAAAAGGAGCAGTTTGAATGGCGTTTATAACGGAACATTTGTGTTCAGCACCCATTTCTTTGATAATCGCACTTGTTTTTGTTCTGGCACATGAATAATTTTTTGCAATGTTGCTATCCGGAAACATCTTTTTGAATAAAGTCGCAGCATGGTCCGAAGCATTTAAAGGTAAATTGTGTTCCAGTAAAAATCTTGTAAAAAGGCACTCTGCATTAATAACATTGTGATCCTTTTGACCTGATGAAAAATTTAACTTTTGATTATTTTCAAGACATCGCACTTTCTCTTTATGCTTATCCGTCCGCAGATGCTTAGTAACATCCGATTTTCCACCGTGTACAATAGAAAAATCGTTCGGACAAATAGTACAGTACGCGAATCCATTACCCTTTGATGAACGAATAATATACGGAAATTCATCCGTAAAGGACTGTAAAAAGCTCACCGCATATTTCTTCTTTTTTTTTTCAGACATAACTATTAAAAATTCTACAAAACTAAAATAAAAAATTAAGAAAATCTGTACTTGGAAATGGAACGTGAAAACTAACACAAAACACGTGCACACGCACACCGTAATGAATAAACACAAACAGCATAGATCCGAATGAAATCGAATGGTTGCCAAACAAAAATATAAACTTCACTCACTTAAAAATGAGCGTGCGCAAACGCAAAAGTATTTTGACATGACATCACTGAAATCTTTTCAACTTATGTTCAAAGCGTTGCCAGGGTGGTTGCTTAGATGTGACGTAAGGCAATGACGTAGGTCGGCCGAACGGAGCAAATTTCGCCTGTCGCTAGCGATCACAACTATGACGTCAGACACGACCTACTTACTGCCATGGCTGACTGGATCCCAGTCAGCCATGTTACTGCTGAACTGCTGAATGCTCACTGAACTACTGATGTGCGATGTTTTCAGCAGCTACTTAAGTTAGTTTTCAATGAAATACGTCGGAAATTATGCATTTGCTTTATGTATATGATTTTTTAAACAGAATATCAGAATGAAAATAAAAATTTTTGTTAAAAAATCAGAAAAAATAAGGAGACTTCTGTAAGAATAACGAAAAATCGGGAGAAATACATAGTGAAGCGGGAAAGCGGGAGATAGAACTGAAATTGGGAGTCTCCTGCCGAAAGCGGGAGACTTGGCATCTCTGGGGTAATATGTTTCTGGCTGCACTAACATTTTTGACCACCGGCCACCACTGCATTCTTCTGCATTTTCCAACAGAAATGTTTATTTTGAGAATTAGAATAGGAATTTTTTTCATGACCGTAAAAAAGAATCCACACACAATACTCTTATGAAAATAATCTGCAGACTGTAAAAAAAAAAATGGCTGATGGGAAATTTAGTCGTTATTACGTGATGCTTGAAGAAATATAAACGTATTTTGAGAGAATTTTCACAAAATCTCAAAATCTAATAAAAATGTTTAAAAATTGGACACTTATAGTTTATGTTGAGCAACCATCTATCATGTGACCAAATTTCATATCATTCACTTTAGTCGTTATTACGTAATGTGTGAACAAAGATTCACTCAGTTTTAAACAATTTTTGCAAAATCTTGAAATCTGATCGATTTTTTTTTAATTTGATGCTTATAGTTTAAGGTGAGTGACCACCTATCATTTCACCAAATATCATTTTTTCAGTTATTACGTGATGTGTGAACACAAATTTACGCAGTTTGAAACAATTTTCACAAAATCTCAAAATCCAATCAAGATTTTTTAAAAATTCGAAGCCTATGTTTTAAGTTGAGTGACCACCTATCATGGCACCAAACTTCATATCATTCGCTTCAGTCATTTTTACGTGATGCTTGAACAAAAAAAAAAGCGTCACGGATAGAATGACAGAACGTCAGACAGACAAACTTTTTTTTGAGGGTCGCACCAGATTCCTAGGTGCTTGAAACGGATAGAAATCGCAAAATTTTTGAATTCCAAGTAATGTACAGACAACAAGTCTAATTTTATTTATATAGATAATGCGCCCTCAACGTTTCGTCAACCATGGTGATGTGAGACCGGTATGAAATAGAAGTACTCCCCTTTTCACCTCTGTTTCTGGCGCATGATCTCGAGGCATTTAGGTGCTTCGTTGAGTGGATCCGGCACATTCTGCTGTCAGCACATCATAAAAAGCCAGCTAGCTGATGCCTTCAAAGAGAAACCATGCAGGATTCCCACCTAAGGGAAGTAGTTACTTCTACTGCCTGCAAATTGGTGAGATGACTTTTTGATTTTTACTTGCTTTTGTAAGGGAGGCCCTGGCAGCGTTCGGCAACATTAATGGGACAAATATTTCTTTTTTCCGTCATCAAATCTGTGGTCCAATGCAGCAAATTCACCTGCATCAAGAATTCTTTTTTATTTCACTGATGATCGTTTTTTGCCCGTGGGTGGCATGACCATGTAACTTTCCCTGTTTTTCTTTCTTTTTTTAACTTTTGTAGTCATTCACCACTGGATAACCAGCAAAGAGCCCTTTTTGCTGAAATTTAATTACTAAGATCAAATAAACTGTTTCCTTTTTTTGTGGGCTGCATTTAAAGATGTATTAACATTTTTTTTTTTTTTAATTCTTTACCCATTCTTTTTTTTAACTTTGTTAAAACCATTGATTATGTTTTTAAAAATTTATAAAAAGAGGGATTGAAATAATGTGATGCAAGCATTCTACAGTAATGTGCATATGTTACATAATGTCAACTTTTGTTACAATTAACTATATTGTATTGCTTTTGTTTTGTGCAAAATGTCATTTCTTTTAATATTTTATTAATTTCTAACTTCCATGGGTACCCAGGGGTTCTAAGCTTTACCAATATATATTTTGTTGATCTGATTAATTTAACTAGTTTGTGAGAGACACATTTGATACTATTAATAGTCAATCAGCATTTCGTCAATTATGTCAATGATATAAATTTTTATGTGTGATCAGGTTGATGCCTGTGATAACTGTGAAATATGGTTCTAGAGTCCTGCTGCTAATTAAGTTGTGAAAACATGTTTATCATAGATGAAATGTTATCTTTCTTATCCTAGATTTTAAGGGGTTAAATAAATGACTGTTTCAATCCCATTTTAGTTCTCTTTATTTCATCGAACACACACTTGGGCAGTAAGTTAAGAACCTGGGTTATTGGCTGCTTCTGTGCAAAATTTTATGTTTCTCTTCTAGCAAAGTGATGTGAGAAATCACATCACAACACTTAGGTCTACAAAGCATTAAGAATTTTGTTAGTTATAATAAAAGAGATTGAAAGCTTACATGGAAAGTATCAGCAAGGATACATTCATGCGAAACTTTGATCCGTTTTAAAGCTCCTTCACAAAATTCAATTGATTAAAATGGCTCCTTCACAAAATTCAATTGATTAAAATGGCTCCTTCACAAAATTCAATTGATTAAAATGGCTCCTTCACAAAATTATAACCAATTAATAGGGATGCACCGAATACCATATTTTGCCGAATACCGAATACTTGGTTAAAATTTATTCAACCATTATTAAACTTTGGTTGCAATGATTAATTTAATTAGTTTATTCTTAAACAATATTTCATATGGTGTAAAACTTCAAAAATTAAAATCCTGCAAGATTTAGTAGTTATAAGTGTTTCCTTTATATATTATAACTTTTATAATAACTTAAATGAGATAGTTCTTTGGTAGGAGGACTTTCTAAGGGTTTCTAATGCATATTCACATGTGATATTAGTAAGTAACAACTTGAATTCATTTAGTACTATGGAACTATACTATATCTTTCATTCATGATAATAAAAAATATGTATTTGTCTACCAATTGGTGAATACTTTAATTTGTTTACTATTCGGTTGCCGAATATTTAAGTATTCGGCCAAACCGAATATTTGGTTTGTCTGCCGAATAGGCAGTATACCGAATACCAACTGAATATTCGGTGCATTCCTACCAATTAATATGGCCCTCACAAAATTACAATCGATTAAAACAACCCTTCTTTTGCATCTTACTGTATATTTTAATTTGTTATCATAGTTATTTTAAGACAAAAAGTGGCTTTTCAAAATTGGTACGAAAATTCACAAAAATAGATATTGAAATTCACAAAAATGGGACCACCCTGGGAAAATTCCTGGATCGTACCCTGGAATAAGATGTTATTTACTTTTGGTGTTGAGAATCTTTTTTGTCACATAAGCTCAAAGAAACTTGTAACTGAAATCATTTGCAGCATTAATTGAGATGCTGTGGCTACTAAACCTAGTGAAAAAATCAGAAATTAAAAGCCATGGATCTTCTAGTCATAACTGATGGTGTCCCATTCCTTCCCTCGTGTACAAATGCAATCTATTTTTTTTTAATACTGCCATCATTACATTAAATTTATGCTAAGTTAAAAGACAATTACATGTTTTCAATTCAGAGAGTGAAAGATTCTTCATTGGTGAATCAGATTTTCTGTTTTTCAATTATTTGGTATTCTGTTAAAGTGCTACTCGATGTATCGCTTGACAATAGCAAATTTTAACTTACCTTTTAAGCTTCTAAATGTGGCTATCTAATGTAGCAGATTTTCATGAATTAAATTCTACACCGTATAAAAGTTCTAAGTTTTTATCGTCAAACACAAGATTTTTAGATAACTTTCAATTTTCAGAGTAAATTATTTTCAAATCAACTCATTAACAATATTAAAATTTTTTCTACAAAATATTCAGAATACAAATGACGGCCATAGCTATATTTTAAAGTAAATGATGAAACTTCACAGATGTCTATGCCTAATCGCGCCATCAGTGAGTCATTCAAGAATTTAAAGAACGACCCAACGAACGGCTTTAATGAATGGAGTGATGCCAATATTGCTCATCAAACATTTTTACAAATAGTTCGTGACGTCAAGATGAAGATTCCTCTGTTTAGCTTAAGGCAACCATATTTCTAAACAGTATTTTGGGGACAAATTAAGCATTGTCCTCGTATCCAAGGAAAAATTGAGGACACGAGAAAATATTTTTGGGGACTTATCGAGAGCAGGACAACATATTTACCATGTATACCAGTAAACCCATACTTTAAATCTTGACTGACTACCATACTTAAAAATGAATTCTAATAGCTTTTTATATAAATTGTGTATTCCTATTTCTAATAAATTCATGGAAGTATTTCATTCATCTATATTTATTTAAACCAGAAATATGAAAGGAACATCATGTGGAAATATTGCAATTTATTCAAAATTTAACTCTTGGCATAGTATTTGTATTTTTCAGAACACATTGCTTTTTACATTGATTGATTTTGTGATAATTTTTCAGGAAACTTTGTACACCCTCTAAAAAATGTATTCGAGTGAAAGAAAAATTTCGCACGTCAATTGCATATTTAAAGCATGATTCTTCATGAAAAGTGATTAATTATTAACAAAACTGATATGGGAAATTTGGCTCATAGTCGAATACTGTATTGAATGTCTGTACACGCTATACACACAATGACAACAAACGTTCATTTGGACCACAGACTAAACATTCTAATTTCTATCTTTGATATTCTCGGCACAAAAAACTTTAAGAGAGGTGAAAACAATATTTTCCTTGAAAATAATATTTATTTCTTTTAACTCTCACGAGCGAAATTAATGCAAGACGAAAAGTTCGGAACCTACAGCATTTTTCAATTTGCAGAAAGTCCCTTAAAAACGCGCAAAAATTAATTCGCAATACCTCCGGAAATTATCGTAGAAAATTGGTGAAATTTTATATTTAGGGTAATTTGAAGGTTTTCTTTCTTTTAATAAAGTCAAAATACAGTGTTGCCATTGAGAAAAATTAAGTAGAGGCAGAATTAAATATGAAGACGCCTTCTGATGGAAATTAAATTAATAGTAAATTAAAGTATGCGTTATTTGCAAACGAGTGGTATCTATAACTTTGCTGGACGACGAACAACCGCGAAATAAAGAGCAAGCGGGCCTTTTTTTCCGTAGCTGTACAGTACACTATGTACAGGACAAATAGTCAAAAAGGAATAAAGTAATAGCTGGGGGTTCCCATTTTAGCACACTTTCCCCGCTATCGAGAGCCTGGAATCGCTAAGCAGAGACAAGTCACTTGCGAACGCTAACCGGTTCAACCCGCATAGTGGGAAACCCCCTGAAAGAGCGGAGCACAAAAGACCTGCGTCCTACTCGTCTGACGGGTAGGAGAGAGAGAACTGATATGGAAATAAAATATGCTGTCGATGGATCCCAACATTTTGTTGTTAAACTCTTCTAACAGAAGGGTCTTAGCATCCCGAACAAAAGAGAATTATACAATATGGTTGTCCTCCCCGCTGGCACCTATGCCAGTCCTATTTGAGGCCACACAGCAAAGACAATCAGGGCTCGATTTAGAAAATTCTTCACTATAGGCACAACTCGGGATTGGGCCCCCTATCACTGGTGCAGGCAGCATGGAATTTCCAAAGGTAAATTACAGTCTGACTGTGCCCTGCTGTCAAAAGTCTGCACTTCCCCGCCCCCTGAATGGCGGTCGTCTATTATTTTTCATGATGAATTTAACAAACAAATTCAAGCTGTGCATAAAATACCATGAAGAATTTACAATTTTTTTCAATCTCTGGTTATAAATGCCATACAATCATCGAGCAGAGTGATAGCTTGTTTAAAATATTGTTTGAAAAAATTTCAAAATACATATAAAAATGTGCTATTAAAAAAAAGATAAAATTAAGAAAAATTGAATTGGGATTTTGTTTGTGGACGTGCCAGGTTGTGTTTTCCACTAGGCCTAGTGGAAAATCAGGGCCTGAAGACAATTCTAAAGATTTTATCCTCTGAACGCAACAAAATTCTGAGAAGGATTAGACGAGGCGCCCGTTATAGGAAATATAAAATTATTAAGCGCGACTTAAAATACCGTCCCTAAACTGTATCATCAAAAAGAAGCACAATTTTTTTTTTTACAACAAAGTAAAAAGCCTTCCCAATGGACTGCTAGGTGAGATTTCCGATTATGACTTCTGGGATCCTGGCAACAGGACTAGACCTAAAACGGTCCTCCTGCTTGAAGACTGCTAGATTCCTGGGTTCGCCGTTCTATAAGTCCACTAGGTGTAGAAAGTTCTAGTAAAAAGTCCAATGGTCAGGATGAAACACGAACTTTACTGCTTCTAGAACATCGTCGAACAATTTGCTGCACAAAATTCACAAGCACTAACAGCCAGTAACTTGTTTATAACAGTCCGCTCGGTACAGAAGCTTTCACAGACGCTGTATTTCACACACAAAATAATACTCTTCCACAAGCTAAAATTTAGTGGAAATACTCGAGGAAAAATCATAAACAATTCCTCAATGAAGAATTCACACACAGCATTCCAGAACAAGCTTTTAAAAAAAAGCAAAGTTGCTTCTTCTATAAGCGCTTATACAGAGCTTATGCTCTCACAGACGCTTATTCTCTGAACCAAACAGAAGCAAACTGACTCGAATTCCCCGGTCTCTCCCTTTTATATTTTCCGACGTGCATTCGAGAAAAATAGGGACCGTAGCCTTTGTGTCATATCGAATCTTCATCTTCTCTGTGTTCAGGCTGATTTGCTCTCAAAGAAAATGATGTACGTCTTTAAACTGTGCCTGAAGATTTTCCATGTACTCGTCTCGCGATGAAGGTGTGTCTGGAGGGAGCACCCAAAAGGGGGAGCCGACCGGGAAAGCAGTTTTCAACTAAGAACCAATCGGAGGAGACTTAAAATGGCATATCTGGAGGGCGAAGAAACACTAGATCGGCTGGAAGGCGAAGATCTCTTACAAATAGCATCCGAGAAGGTTTAAAGCCGGTAGTCTCATGGAGGACACTCCTATAAGCCAGCAGGAAGAGGGGGAGAGTTTCTTGTCCCAGTCCTTTAGATTCCTAGACACCAGGGGCGAGAGGTTGTTCAAAATAGTGCGATTAAACCTCTCCATCATGCCATCAGACTGTGGATGTAAAGGAGTAAGGGGGTTTTGTCGATTCTGAGAAACTGACATAGTCCTTTAAAAACGGCAGAGGTAAAGTTCGTTCCTTGGTATGAATAAAGTTGCATAGGAGTTCCATACCGAAATCCATTCTTGCACCAATGTTTCTGCTACGGTCGTGGCTTCCTGATCGGGAATAGGATACGCTTCGGGCCATTTAAAGAAATAATTAACCCATTAAGCGCCAAAGCTCCCGTTACGGGAACATCTATTATATATTTTTTTTCTTAAAATATTTTAACGCAATTTACGAAATACACATTTTATATAAACATTTACTCTATATAACACACCCTATAGTGTAAATGTTTATATAAAATGTGTATTTCGTAAATTGCGTTAAAATATTTTGAGGAAAAAAATATATAATAGATGTTCCCGTAACGGGAGCTTTGGCGCTTAATGGGTTAATGACAACTGGGGTGCACTTCTTGACATCCGAAATTTGCGGAAGAGGTCCCAGGATGTTGAGAGCAATTCTCTCAAAAGGCGCTCCTACAGTATAGCAGTGTTGTTTTAAATGGCTTCGTTTCCTCGGGCCATTACTGGCGGCACAGGCCTCTCATCGGGATATCTTGCCTTTGTCCAACTCCCATTTACGATACAGAACTCTGTTTCTCCGGCGAAGCGAATCCTACATAGTATTGCTTTGTTGCCGGACCACAAGACGAAATTTCTTGCCAGCTGGGCTAAGCGATGGTTTCTTTCATTAACTCCACAATAGGTTTAACATCGCTATCAGCTAACTGGTCCGCCAGGACTTTTTCGTCACTCCAGGGATCTTGAGTTGGTACGATGAGTAACAACAACTTTTTATGCAGGGCCTTCTCGACAAAGCATCTGCATTTCCATGAGATGCTCCTTTTCGATGACGTATTTCTATGTCACGTTCTTGTAATCTCTGTATCCACCTGGCTATCTGGCCTCCCAGATTCTTGAAATTTAAAAGCCAGGTTTTAGAGGCATGGTCCGTTAGGAGCAGGAACTTTTGCCCGTACAGATAATGATGGAAATGCTCCACGGCCTTAACGATAGCAAGAAGCTCCTTTCTTGTAACACAATAGTTACATTCTGCCTTTGAAAGGCATTTGCTCCAGTAAGCAATGGCGTGTTCTTAATCATCTATCTCCTGGGACAAAACGTCTCCGACACTCCTTACTTGCGTCTGTGTCCAGAATAAATAGGTTCTCAGGATGAGGATACGAAGGATCGGCGCAGATGTTAAATACGACTTCAGTTGGTTGAACGCATCCTCACATTCTGCAGTGCATAGGAATTTTTGTCCAGTCTCAATTAACTTGTGAAGTGGCCTTGCCATGCGAGAAAAACCCTTCACGAATTTTCGATAGTACGTGCATAGCCCGAGAAAACTTCGTAACTCATGGATACTATCAGGATGACTCCAGTTCTTGACTGCGGACGTCTTCTCGATATCAATTCGGACTCCGTGGGCGGATCTCAGTTTCAACAGAGCTGCCAACTCTCCCGTTTTTTTCTGGAGATTTCCCAACACAATTTTTAAACAGTTTTATTTTGGATTTAATTTTTGGCTTTATTTTAAGCATAAGCCACCAATAAAAAATTAGTGGTGAGAAATTTCCCGAAAAAACGGGAGATTTGGCAGCTCTGGTTTCAAGTATGCCTCCTTCAATTTCTGAAACACCTTTGAAATCTTGTCCAGGTGGTTTCGAATGCTTTCTGCGGTGTCTAGGAATCTCAATAAAGGACTAACAGTTGCAGTGTTTCTTAAAGACACTGACTGTACTATGGTCATGGCACTGTTTGCATCTAGGTCGATTGCATGTCCGTTACCGTGAATTGAGCATACTTGGGCCATTTAAGAGTACAAAAACTTTTTATTGCGATATTTAGTGCATTTATGACAGGATCTGGAATGGTGATCTTTTTGGAATAATTTTTTACACCAACCAACTCTTAAGCAATATCACCAAGATGTGCAATCTTTAATTTTTAGGGATGCGTACTCAATATCTGTTGAACCCCTAGCAAATTGTATAGCACGATGAACAAGAAAAAGTTTAAGAGTGTAATAACATCGGCCATATAACTCCTTTGAAACCTGAAAAGGAAAAGACTTTCTCAATACACAGCAGCGAAAACCATTATGAATATCAGCAAAACCAATTGAAAGCACGACGATGGCATGGCATCCAGCACTGAACAGTTTTTTTTTTTTTTAAATGAGAGTTCTCGGCCTACAATCTCAGACAAAACTTAAAGGCTGTCAGAGTAAAAGATTAATCGAAAGGGCAAAAATATACCTAAAAAAATAAAATAGATTTGGATTAACATGAACAATGAATACACCGATTGCTTGCCGAGCAAGTATCATAATCAGAGTATAAGTAAGGAAAAAAATTACAAAACCTGATTCTGACTGATGCGTCAGTCAGAAAAAACTCTTATGACCACTGATCTAAACTTACCGAACTAAATCGATTACTCCGTCGTCCGTGTTGTCTACTATGCTTGGGACCACATCACACCGTCACTCGAAAATCGTGTATGCGGTTTCATGTAGTGCGATAGACTGGGAAGTGTGGAGGATAAACTTGCCAGTTCTTTTAGTAGATATTTAGTATTTTACAGATTTAAATTGCAAAAGGAAAATTCTAAACATAATTTCACAGAAAACTAGAGCTCATGCTTTCAATGCAAAGCAATAACATGTGTAAAATAAATTACGTGTGAAATGCAATTTTTCTGTCTTTTGTTCACTTAGTGAGAGGTGCAGTTGAAAACAGAGCAACAGACTAGCATTGTCAATCAACTTCAAATATCCTATTTTATAAATATTTGAATAAATACAGGGTTCCCACACTTTTTCGCAGTATGAATTCCAGGAGTTTTTAAAGAGTTTTCCAGGAGAAAATATAATTTTTCCAGGAGTATACATAAATACCTTTTCTAACCAAGCATCATTGAAAATGCATTTTCCACCTGGCATCTTTAGGCAAATTGAAAAGGATGAAAATCACAGGATGGTTTTAAATTTTACTACTGTCACACGTGTACAGATTATTTCTAACGCACGGCCGCAAACGGCGAGCTTTGTAAACATGTACCCCGTGTACCAAAGAAGAGATAAGAGCATACAGCTCATACACCAATCAGGAGATACTTTCGCAGTGACATAAGAGCTAGCAGTTAGCGATAAAAGAGTTTGAGAACGTCAACGGGTTTAGTTCAGGAATGAAATTATTGGATATGAGGAGAGCAGGGACGAATGTCTACAGCAAATCGTGCCATCACTGGAACTTTTTGCAGTAAGCTTTCAGCCCACTGAAGTGATTACAATCCTTGTTTCCAAGTCCATGGCAGGAACGCCAATAAACATGGTGGTGGATTATTACACTTGAAACAGGAGTCAAAAAAAATTTCGACAGATTGCACTTACGAAAATTTTTTTTTGCACTTTAAATTTTAGAAAGAAAACTAAAATAAACAATATTTCCAGGAGTCAATACTAAAATTTCAGGAGTCTACAGAAAAATTAGTAAAATCCAGGAGTTTTCCAGGGCCCTTAATGTTTTAAATCGAAATCCAGGAGTTTTTAAGGATTTCCAGGAGGTGTATGAACCCTGTAAATAATATGCATAGCTTCCAACTGTTCCGATTTTATCGGAACATTGTCCACCACTTATTTTTACTTGGTAATTTAACCTTAAAATAAGTCTAAATTTTTGATGTATAATAAAACTGTGGTGAAAATTCGAACAGTTGACAGCTATGAATATACCACATTCTACGGGACTACGAAAACTGACCAACTTTCTGCATAACTCATTTCAAAGCTAACGAGAACTGTAACCATCCGTAAGGGCAAAATGGATACCATAGTAAAGAATAGTCAGTGGTTATCAGGGAGATATGATGCGATCAAACAGCATGAGATAGATGCAGGGACAAATGAGAAAAGTTACCGACATCATGCAAGGTGCTGCTAACAAATGCCAACAATCTTTGGCAGGTTGCAAAGGGAGAAATGTAAAGGCTAATACTTCGGCAGTTACAACGGATAGAAAGATTCACAGTCATGAAATTCGGAAAACAGGGCATTCGGGAAATGTAGCCGTGCATCTCAAAGCAATTCTCGAGGCCCAAAAACAGGATGAAAGCGTCTTAGACTGAAGTCAAAATAATAAGGTTTGGCACATATGTATAATGAATGAAAACTGATTTATTTCTTTATTTTCAAAACACTTGCTGCATTTGACATATGGAAAATTACTCTACATCATTTTTTAAAACATCAAATAATTAAAAAAGTAATAAATGTGCATAGAAAAGCCAAATTCAATATACTGTATTAGCAAACCATAGAATTTTAGAAAAACTAAATACTGTGCATATGCATGTGTTTTCAGCTGGAAGTAATTTTTGAAGAGATTGGTCAAACTAAAATTACTTATTTGCTTTCCCTAAACTTTAAACAATGTTAGAGAGGTAATTTGAGTAAAGTATTTTACCGTTTAAACTATCAAAGTTTGAAAATTTTAACTTTTTAATGATCAACATCAAGAACAGGATAACTGTGATAGTTTTACCATAAAAGTCAAGAACTTGCACAAATAGAAAATTGAAGATAAAGTATTAAAAAAAAAAAAAAAAAAAGGAAAAAAAGTTAACAACACCAAAATTTTCTAATCAAGCCAGACTTGTGTAAAAGTGACATACAATAAACAAACACAGATTGAGGTTCAACAAATCATTTATTAGGTAAGTTACAAAATTTGCTGCATCAAGCCCTGTGTAAAACACCACCATACAGAAGAGCATTATCCAGGTACCCATTATCCAGGGCTGCCAGTTCCACACTGTTGAAGCTCAGAGTCGCTTCGCTGTTTTTCAATAATAAAAATAGTTAATTTTGTCCAAAAAAAAAAAAAAAAAATTGCATATTTTAATCCCTGAAAATTTATATCCCTCTGCAATATTTCCTGAAGAATAACTTACTTGCATCCTTAACAGGTTTATGATGGGTTGGGCCTCTTCCCCTAAAAAATCTTACAATTCAGCAATGTAGATGAAATTTGGACTTATACAGGGTGTCCAAAAAAGGTGGTTACGGGCTTTAATTCTTTATCTATTAAGATTGTTGTGGTGGTGAGATAAGTTGTGGTGTAAATTGAAAAAATGTTCAAAATAAGGTCGGAAATAAGAAAAAAGTTATCTCGTTCACTTACAAAAAGTTACACTTTTTAAATTCTTATATGACCCCCGTACGAAACAATTCCCAATTAGAAAGTTTTTATTTTTCATCCAACAAGACTAATAGAAAAAAACGCATAACTGTAAATTTAAAACTGGGTGCTTAATTGAAAATGGAAGGCTGTGCAAAGGGACCATACACAAAATTAGAAATGTAAATTCGTGGCATATTATAAAAGATAGAAGGTATGAAAATATTTACATTAGAGCCATTTTTGTGTTTTAGGGTAGATTCATGGTTCCGCTGAAAATTATATTTTTCAAAACAATGTTCTAACAGACGATTTTATATTTCCTGTAAGTGGTATTTAACCATTTCAAATGTTCATGGTAAAACAATTTTTAATAGCTGCATAAATGAAATGCAGACGATTTCTTTTGAGTTTACTCATTTGTTTCCAGTAGTAACTCTTACCAGAACAACTCAACCAAACTTTTCTTGTACATATCAGAATAAATAGTGTATTAAAAATTATGGAGCGATATTTAGACACGCGGATAATTCGCCCGAACTCCCACCACTTCATTGGATGAGGTCTGTCGCTTTTCAGCCAATGACATTCAAGGACAGATTTTGCGTTTTCCAGCGCAACTAAAGCGCATTAGTTGGGAGTTCAGGAGTTTTATAGATTATTTTATGGACGCGATAGTTAATATATATGGGCGCCGGGGGGGGGGGTGTACTTGGTACCGCCAAGAATTTGAAAAAAATATAATTAATTTATTATTTTCATTTTTTAGCTAAGTACCGTAAAAAAAAGCCGCAATATTTTGAATTGTACTCGTATTGTCACATTAAATTAGTTTTTTAGACACGTGTTTATGGTTTCATCCTTTCTACTATAGTACAGAAGGTTTAAATTTTTCAGAAGTCGTTGACACAGTTTTTTTTTTTTCCTTTTCTCGTTTTCTTTCTTTCTTTCTTTGACTGTCCATGATTACTGCCCATCAATGAAAATGTGCATGTGTAGTTTTTACTAAAACTTCAATGAATTTGAAAAATATCTTGATTAGTCTTGCTCAATAATATTCTTGGCGTGAAAGGTGAATACACAGAAGTAAAAATATACAGGAAAAATGAAAAGTTCATATGTACATCAGATGAAATATATAAATTTATAAAACTTGAGTTCAGCAGGATTCACACAACCATTACATAGGGCACTATAGTACTGCCAAAACATCTGACGAACTGCAGACATTCATAAGGATGCAGAAACAGTCTTTATAGTAGAAAATATACTGATGATTACTGCCCATCAATGAAAATGTGCATGTGTAGTTTTCACTAAAACTTCAATGAATTTGAAAAATATCTTGATTAGTCTTGCTCAATAATATTCTTGGCTTGAAAGGTGAATACACAGAAGTAAAAATATACAGGAAAAATGAAAAGTTCATATGTACATCACATGAAATATATAAATTTATAAAACTTGAGTTCAGCAGGATTCACACAACCATTATATAGGGCACTATAGTACTGCCAAAACATCTGACGAACTGCAGACATTCATAAGGATGCAGAAACAGTCTTTATAGTAGAAAATATACTGATGATTACTGCCCATCAATGAAAATGTGCATGTGTAGTTTTCACTAAAACTTCAATGAATTTGAAAAACATCTTGATTAGTCTTGCTCAATATATTACATTCATTCATTATATGATATCCTTGGATTGCAATGTGAATACACAGAAATAAAAATAAACAGAAAAAAATGAAAAATTCATATTTACATGAGATGAAATATATAAATTTATAAAACTTCATTACTGCTGCAAGATTTACATGACCACACTTCTTCGCCTGGCTCATCTTTTAAATTTTGGCATTTCCAGTGAAACCACTTTAAACACTTATCACAAAAAATCATATTTTCATTAATTGTAATCTCAGGACAAGTTGCACATTTCCACTCTCTTTTCTTTATGTTAATTATTTGATTTATTGCTAAAACAGCATCGTCAGTGACATATGTTCTTATATCGTTTAATATTCTCTGTGTTGAAAGTTTAATGGCTATATCTGGGACTTTTTCCGGGATAATTTCAATTTCGTCTTCTTTAATTTTATTTTTTGCTTCTAGTATTTTAAATATTTCATTTTCTGAAATGAAGCATTTTAAGAAACGAATTATATTCCTGGATGGTTTTTTAGTACTTGTTTCTTTATTTTCTTCTGTAGGTGTCAAAATTTTTTCTTCTCTAGCTGAATAAATGTGGTCACCTCCTGCACTGTTATTTTCATTATTCAATATCTGATCTTCTAATTCTACTTTTTCTTCAAGAGATGGCTTTGCATATTTTATGATTTTCCTTTTTCTTTGTTTTTTTGTGCTATGAAATCGGAACTGTTTTTCGATATTCTTATTAGTAGGTGCTGTTGAGTTTTCTGCAGTTTTTTTCATATTAATAGAAGTATTAACTTCAGGGGAAATATTTATATTCAAAATGGATATCGCACTGTTTACATGCTGCTTTGCTGCTAGCAAAAGATTTCGCTCATTGCAGCCTTCAAGCATTTTATACAACTGCATTGTATCTTCCATTAATTTTTTTTTTAGATCTTCATTGTTTTTCTCTTTATTAGATGATGTTAAAGATTTAAAAATTTCAATTTTGTCATTTTCTTGGTTTTTTTATAGCAGAATCTTCTAATTGATTTTGTAATCCCTCATTGTCCTCATCTTGAGATGTTGATGCTGCACTCAAATTTTTGCTGGTTATCCTATATTTGTGAACTAAATGGATATGTTTACATACAGTTGTGCCGGTTAGTGCATCTGGGCAGTTGCAAGAGTATGAATGCATACAAATCTTGCATTCTTGGCAAATAATCTGACAATTTTTTGTGCACAGAGAATTTTTATGGACCTTGTATATTATATGATCGGTTACTGAGGTGTCTGCTAATACAGACTTCTCAGACATTACATTCCATGTCACTGGCGAGACTTCATTGACTAATGTCATTGGCATTGTAAGGGAAGCTTTATGCCTTTTATTTATTTCACTTGACTTCCAAGTATTTTTGCCTTTTTCTAACTTTACAAGCCTTTTTACTGCCAAATCATGGGCATATTGTAGCAGGATATTTATGCATTTGTCAATGCGCTTTCCCTGCTTTCCTTTTAAGTAGCCATCTCCATATTTCAAAATTTTATGGAAAGATTCTAGGAACATATTAGTGTTAATGCCGCAGTTTTTTCGAAAACACTTAGCCCATTCCTGCTTATTTTGCATCCATTCGTTTTTAAAATACAAATAAAAACTTTGAGTTTCACTGTTCTCTTCAAAATGTTGGCAAGTTTTTTCTAACAGTATATTGAATTTTTCTTGATTACTTTCTTCTAATAACATGCATAAACCTTTATATATCGATGTGGCAAGATCCTTGTTTTTTATTTTATTCAGATTTCTCTGCCAATCTTGATGAACATGCCAGTGGCAAAGCAATTTTTGTGTGCTATTATCAAAAACATCCTTCCATGAATTATAATACTGAGGCGCTTTATCAGACATAAAGTACTTAGGCATGACATTGCCAACTTCTTTCTTAATGCTTTCAAAGAAAAACTTTAGAACTGCGGCATTTTCTTTGTTTGAGATGAGCCAGGCTACGGGTATACCTTCTCTAAATTCATCCACAACAAGCAATGTAATTAAGTTAAATTGATACATGTTGGTGCCATGTGTAGCATCTAAACATACTATATCATTACCAAATTTTCTAATCATTTGATTTTGAAAATTGGTCATGATGGATAAAACAAAGTCAGTTTTCTCTAATGAGCAAACAAAATCTTTTGGATGATCAAAACCGTCTTCCCCTTGTCTTTTATACAACAGCAGACTTTTATCTTTCTTTAAATTTTGAACATATGCATCTACACTTAAATGATCTTCTGAGTGCTTTTCAACTTTCTCAATGCCATAAGCTTTTGCTATGTTCAAAAGATCCCTTTTAGTACACAAATGTTTTCGTTCAATTTCCGTTTCATTTCCTGTAAACACATTTTTTAACACTCGAGAAGTGGAAATTCCCTGGGATAACTGACTAGCAATTGCATCTCTATCTTTTTTGGGGATACGAATATATGCCAGTTGACAGTCATGGCCATAATGACTGTGACGCACATTTACATTGATATGTTGTGGTTCATTTGCACTTTCAAATACAACCAAGCATGCGGGGCAATTGAATCCTATTTTACTGATGCCTTGTGATTTTGTAAGGCGTTTTCTGTTTGTTGATGCATTGTATGTGCCTGATCGATTACAATAAAAATAACTACTTTTTCCAAGAGATGTTTTTTTCACAGAATGATGCACAAAATATGACTTTGTTTCTTTCTCATATTTCTCTTTCCAGGTTTCAAATTCTGAGGGGAAAAAAATAATAAAGTTATCTTTCTTTCCTCCTCCCTTTTTTGTTGTTGTTGTTGTTGGATATATTTACATATATATAAATTATACACACACACGCCCAGCCCCCAAACCAGAAATGTATATACAGTAGAACCTCGATTATCCGAAACTCTCCGTTAACCGAAGTCGGTTTCTTCTTCACTTTTTTTTTTTTTTTCATCAGAAAATTACTTTTTGAAGGAGATTCTGAATCTGGTGCAGTTCCAATAATTGAGTTTTGGAAAACTGTCAATATCAAAGACTGCATTTATATGATCAGTGACGCGTGGGAATCTATGCCGCAATCAACACTAACACGAAGTTGGCGAAAACTTTTGCCGAATTTTTCAACTGGCTCAGATGAAAATGCTACAGACATTGTGAAAGATAGTGTTACTGAGTTTTCAAGCCTTTTTAGCACAATGAAAGGTTTTGAAAATTGTGGGGATAGAGAAATCACAGATTGGTTGAATTGTGACGTGGAAGATGCAGGCTTCCAGTTGCTCAATGATGAGGAATTAATAGCAGAAGTCCGAAAATCTCCAGAAGAAGAAGATTATGATGAAGAGATGATTCTGGAGTAAATAAGATCAGTAACAATGATGCTTTTTGAGTGTTTCTCAAAAGGCCTTCTTTGGTTGGAACAACAGGAGCAGTGGGATTCCTCTGAAATCATGCTTTTAAGAAACCTTCGGGATAGAACTGCACGGTAAAGGATGACCAATTTACACCAGATGAAGCTTCCATTTAAACCATTGTAAGTTTTTGTTTCAGAAATAAATTTATTTTCATTTATAATTTTAATTTATTTAACAGTTAAAATAGTCATAATAACAGTTCAATGACAATACTTCATATTAAACTAGATGATTATTGATGAATTCTCGATTATCCGAAAATTTCGATTTCCGAAGTAGGTTCGGTCCCAATTCCTTCGGATTATCGAGGTTCTACTGTATACTGCAAAACTTACAGAAATAAATATACATGAGAGGAAGCGTGTAAAATTTATAATATGAAACAATCAGCAATTTCAAAACAATACATTACATTAATCGAAAAATAAATAGGTACAGTGAAACCTCTCTGAGCGGCCATCCCATCGTACCGAGAATATTTGGCCGCTCAGAGGGGGTGGCCGTTCTGAAGGGTTTTATTTACTATTATAAGATAATTGCTATAATGCGTACTATAACCAAGTCTGACAAATATTCTTTATTTATAATGAAATTTAAACCCTATCTAAAGAGAAAATAGTACTTTATCAAATGCATTCTTACATTTTTTGAAAAAAGGATGCAATTTGTGTTTGTTTTAAGTTTTTACTTTCCTTTAAAAAAAACAATTTTTTCAAGTTCATTTTTACTTTAAAAAGCAGATGTCTAACAGATTTCTATGTTACCGCTTCGGAATTTTCGATAATTTCATCGATTTTCCAACTAAAGTCGCTTGTCTTGAAAGTTAAGATTGCTAGCCATTACAAACATTGGGAAATTACTCGTCAGGACGGAATTAGAGCCTGAAAAAAACGAAAATTCATTTGTAAAAAATTCATTTCTAGGAAAAACTTTCAGCGCCTGATTGTCCAGTTCCTCCCTCAGTTTCCATGGGTGGTGCCAATGGGGAAAGTACAAAAGAGATAGATTCAATTCCAGTTATTCCTGGGTCTTATATTCGATCATAAATCTGACCTTGAGTTTTTCCACTCAAAATTAAAACATGAAGTGAGTAGAATTTCCCGAAAAATGAGATTGGCGATCTCACTCGGTGGCAGTTTAGAGGGGGACGGGTGGCCGCTGATAGAGGTTATTTTAACATTAGGTCTATGAGCCAAAAAATCCATGCCATGAAAAATTGGCCGTTTAGAGGTGTGACCACTATACAGGGGTGGACACTGATGTATTTTACCAATTGTAATCCAAAAATTGTGCTGTAAAAAAAAAAAAAAAAGAGGGAAACCGCTGCTTGCTGGACCTGAGCCTAGAGCTAGGGTTCAGCAGGATATTAGGACACTTCGGGAACTAAAATAGGCTTTAAACCAAATAGGTAGGCCGTTCCTGAAGGTAGTATTCTATAGTATCCTATACAGGGATGGCCGCTCGGAGAGGTTTCACTGTAATAGTAAATTTGGCAATTTTAAAAATTTATTTTTAAAAAATTGCTAAGCGCCCTTCCCACCCCCAATCAAAAATAATAAATTAATAAAAAACTGGATTTACCACGTACTCTATAGGTACAATCTATGAACTAAAAATCATTGAAATCTCAGACGTCAAGGTAAAAAAAAATTTCGCGATTTTCAGTGATTTCGCGATAAGTCGAACTCCTGGGGACCGACGAAAAACTTCGACTTATCGTAAGTTCGACCAATCGAATAGTCTTAAATAAGTATATTGGATCAGACCGGGAGAGCGTAAAAACTTCGACACAGCAGGATATTCGACTTATCGCGAAATCATTGTATTATCATTTTAATTGTACTTTGTTTGGCACTCTTCCTTTCTCCCCCCCCACTCGGGGTATGTCATTTTTGCAGAAATAGTAATTGTGTTTTACTTATTAATTATGTATATGTATATATATACATATATGTTCATATCAGTGGCGGCTCGTGGGTTATTTAAATGGAGGTTCACAAACTAAATTTTGAAAATTAAGTACACACCGATACGGCGCACCTTAAATAAAATATACACTGATTTCGCGATAAGTCGAACTCCTGGGACCGACGGAAATCTTTGACTTATCGTAAGTTCGGCTAATCGAATAGTCTTAAATCCATATTGGATCAGACCGAGATTGCGTAAAAACTTCGACACAGCAGGATATTCAACTTATCCGACTTATCGCGAAATCACTATATATATTATAGACATTTAGATGGACGTTAATACTTTTTGGATCGCTGATTAATGAGACAAACTGTATTTGTAATTTGTACGCTTACTTCGATAGTACATTTTTTGAGATAAACTACATTTTTTGAAAGGAAAATGTAAATAAATAATAATAAAAAAAATACATGTAAAGCGCGCAAATTAAAATTTTGAAGTATTTTTGTAAATTTGCATGATTACGTTAGCTTAGTCAGAGTGTCAGCAAATTAAAAAAAATAAATAAATAAATAAAAGGTGTTAACTTGATTGGTTGACCAAATATACTAAAGAATGAACGGGGGTGCATCCTGGCATTTTTGTCTGCGCTAAATAAAATTTGGCATTTTTGTCTGCGCTAAATAATCCTTCTTTGCGAATTGCATCCCTTTCGGTGGACACTAAAACGTTTTTTGGATATCTGATTGGAGAAATTTTATTTGTAATTTGTATGCTTACTGCTTCATTATTTATTTTAAAAAATGCGATCTTTTGAAAGGAAACAAGTGAATTAAAAATTTCAAAAATACATGTAATGCCTTGAGAATTGAAATTTTAAAGTAGTTTTGTACCTTTTATGATTATGTTAGCTTAACTGGAGGGTGCGCTATGAAAATAAATTAAAATGAAATCCATTTAATAAGTAGATTTCTTGAAATTCGCACTTGAATGGCAAATTTTGTGTTATTTAAAAAACAAAAAAGTTTAAAATTCATTTTCCTGGGAAAATTTGATTTTCGGCCATAAATATGGGGGTAAACATTGAAGCATTTTTGCTCCCCCATCACGTCTTAAAAAAAGGAATACGTCGCGTTACCAGTAACCCATAATTATATATGTATTTAACTTCGTCGTCCCTTCTCTATCTCTTATTATCATATTTCGGTATAAATATATATAATTTAACAAAGAAACATCCAAAGAAAAAATTATTACCTGATAAATTGTTGAATTTTATTCCTTCTTCTTTGAAATCAATTTTATGAATATTACGTAGATGTTGAGCAAGATCATCCGAAAATCTGGATTTAAAATTGCAATCCTTTTCTTTACATACAAACTTTCCTGAATTGGATACTTCTGTGCACTTCTTTTTGTGTCTATAATAGAAAGAACTGACATAGAATTCTTCAGAACATTCGCATATTTTGAAGAAATCCTTCGAATTCTTTTCTTTCGACTCCTTGTTGTTAGCCATCGCTTTTATTTCTAATTAGATTAGACATCAAAATCAAATCATTGCTACTGAAAACAAGAACAAATATAAGCGCGCACAAATGAAAATGAAAACAAAGTGCGCGCTTCCAGACGAGGCAAAAATTGGACTAAGCTCCCATTGGTTGACATTTAATGACGTCATGGTGAGAGTTCGGGTGAATTATCTGCTCGTATATTTAGTTTCATATTTTTGAAATAAAAACATAACTAGTACTGAATAATTTTTTTTTTTTTTTTTAAACAAATGACGAGCTGTTTGAATTAACAATGATTTATTCTGAGTGCAATAGAAATAATACAGAAACTGCTCAAGAATTTGGACGATGAGGCGATTGATAACTACCGGTGCTTTTCATCCAAAACCTGGGACCTGAATCTCGCACACTCGGTTAACTGAAGGTTCGGTTGCATGAGGTCAGATTGACGAAAACCGAACCCTGCCAGGAAATTTGACTGGATGATGTTCCTCAGATGAGTTCCATGTGACGACACGCAACCAAACGTTTAGTTAACCGAGTATGCGAGATTAGACCCCTGGCCCTGGGAGAAATCGCTTGTACGGGGAAAACTAAGAAATGGATATTATACCGTATTTTTCTGCCAACTCACGTACAAGTATTCGAAAAGCAAAGCACGACTTTGGGACTACCTAGAAATCAATTGATAGAATTCTTGAAAAACATAATGGGCATCCATTTTGTATACATGGACTGCAAGCACTCCATCCATCTGATTTTGCTCGACATATAGCATTCTGCAATTGGTTAATTGAAGAAGATAAAATGTGAATTTTGTAAAAAATATTATGAAGATGGATGAATGTTTATTTACAGAAGATGGGTCAATAAATACACCACCAAAAAAAATTTTCTGTCTCCATGTGGTGAGGAATTCGGAATGGAGAACTGTTTGGTCCTGTGTTTTATAAAGGGACACTTACAGCCTCAACATACCTGCAGCTTATTAGATAGCATAGTAACAGGTATTTTGGAGAATACACCATTACCGTATGTAAAATGTATGTATTTTCAACAAGATGGAGAACCTGCACACAAGGCTATAAGTGCAACAAACTGGCTCAATGTTAACTTAGATATACAGTGGATTGGTTTGAAAAGAGTCACAGAATGATCCTCCAATCCCCTGATCTAACGCCGCTCATTTTTTATTTTTGGGGTCGGCTTCGAACACTAGTTTATAATACTCGTCCCCTAAATGCAACCAATCTAAAACAAAAAAGATAATCAATGCATGCAACAATATTACTGGAGAACTCCAAAATATTTCCAGATGCATTATTAGAAGAGCTCAGTTATGTACTGGAGTTGATGGAAAACATTTCGAGAATGCTTTGTAAATTGCATTTTTAATGAATTTTGCTTTTTTATATGAGTGGTACACTGTAAAAGGTTTATAAAACTGAACATTAGCAATCGGTACTTATTCATTTTTGAAAGATGTTTTAATTTTAAAATTATATGCATTTACATTATAGGGAGAGCATATGGAGACAGCTGGGTTCGAACACAGGGACTTATGGGTGGTAGAACGAGGCGCAATCCGGCTCGGCCAAAAAGTAACCATTCGACCGGCCTTCTGCCGAGTGTTGTGTGCGCAGAGGTGATCTCGTGCTGCTACACTACCCCCCCCCAGAGAGTCGGAGGCTGACGAACGATGTTCCAAGCGTTATGGAACGTTGCCACTCGTTGTGGACTTTAGTGAGGTTGCTGCCACCCGTTGCGCACTTTAGTGAGGTCGCTGCTGCTCGTTGCGGACTTATGCATGTTCGTTGTCCGGGTCATCAATGTAATGAGAGCTGGGTTTGAACCCGGGGACTTATGGGTGGTAGAATGAGGCGCAATCCAGCTTGGACAAAAGGTACCCATTTGACCAGCCTTCAATTGCCGGGTGTTGTGTGCGCGGAGGTGATCTCGTGCCGCCACAACATAAATGATATTGATTGTAAATTTAATGTGTTTATTTGCAGTGAAACGTTTTATAAATTAAAGTATTAGTAACATGATAAAGCATAAATAAGAAAAAATGCTCACAAAATTTGCATATTCTTTAGCTTTCCGTTTATCTTATGAAATCTGTATTTAATTTATAAGGCTTTAAATCAACTTCAGACTTAGTTGCTTACCAAAAATTGTTTTACTCAAAATGCTTAGTTCGAAACACATTCTAGATTGCAATATCATAGTTTTGATCTAAATATTTCCGTTATCAATTTGTATACGCCCTCTATTTTCATTTATGTGATGTTATGTGTCATTTATGTGATAAAAAATGTCCGGAAAAATGGTATAAGTCCAATTTTTTTTTTTTTTTTCTGCATCATAATTAAGTCAGTTTTAGCGATACGGTTTTTCCTATTGGTCTTTTTGGATGAAAAATAAAAACTTTCTAATTGAAGATTTTTTTGTGTACGGGGGTCGTATGAAAATTAAAAAAGTGTAACCTTTTGATAATTAGCAAGAGGAAATTTTTCTCAACAAAGTCTTATTTCTGACCTTATTTTGAACATTTTTTTCAATTTACACTATCCACTTATCTCTAACAAATAAAGAATTAAAGTCCATAACCACCTTTTGGGGATACCCTGTGTGTTTTATGATACTGGTATAATTTTTCTATTTTAACTTTTAAATCTGAAACTTCATAAGTCGGAGTTTTGAAAACTTTTTCCTTGGTGCATTTGGCTTATCGAGAATTTACTGTATATATAACGAATCTCTTGTCCCAAACTTGATAAATTATCCAGTTTTTATTGTATAAAGACTATTTGTAGGTACACAAACAAAAATACAAACTTTAAATTATTGACCTCACATTAAAATTAAGTTACAAGTTGCCAAAAGCTATACCATCATGAATATATGCAATTTGAAAGCATTCATTTTGGTGAACGTAAGTGTAGAGAGATGGTGAAGGTGGGGTCAGCATTAAAATTGGTAGTGGCAGCCCTGGCATATATAAGTGTTGAGATTTTTTTTTTTTTTTTCTTATTTTGATAAAGTAAGAAAATTTATCAACATACAAGAAATATAAAGTTGCACTGATTTCCAAATTGTTAAATGAAAACTCCTTTTAAAAAAAATGATTGATATTGAAGTTTAATTATCTAACTTTTGAAAGAGAGCTGATTCATCAATCACAAGGTTATTTGCATCAACTTTAATTACAGTGGACCAGCCACTAATTAAAAAAAAAACAATCCCCAAAAAGTTCTGATTTTTTAAATTAAATTGGAGAAATTTAAAAAAATGGTTGAATATTATAGGAAAACTAGTAACAAATAAAGCTGAAAAAGAAAACATACTGCTGCAAGATATTTGGTTGAATATTTGGTATCTGGCCAATTTGACATCTGTTGAATTACTAGTTCAGATCGGCAAGAGACCAGATTTTTTATCAATGAATTGGGGACAAATCCTGTTTTAGTCCCTATAGCCACACCAATAGATCTGCCTATGTTTTCTTTTCTGTATGAGCGCAAAGATGTTTATTCAAGGTTTTTTTAGTACAGAATGCTTTTATGCACAGGTGGCACTTATAAGGTTTCTCATTTGAGTGGGTATGAAGATGATCATTCAGAGTTTTCTTAATAGCAAATGCTTTCGTACACAGATGACACTTGTAAGGTTTCTCCTTTGTATGGATACGAATATGTGAAGTCAAGTTTTGTTTATGAGAAAATGCTTTCATACACACATGACATGCATAAGGTTTCTCCTTCGTATGGATGCGAAGATGAGTATCCAAGATTTGTTTCAAAGAAAATGCTTTCATACACACATGACACGTATATGGTTTCTCGTTTGTATGGGAACGAAGATGAATATTCAAGCCTTGTTTATAAGAAAATGCCTTCGTGCATACATCGCATACATACGGTTTCTCCTTCGTATGGATGCGAATATGAATATTTAAGTTTCCCATCTGAGTGAAACCTTTCTTACACACATCACACTTGTAAGGCTTCTCCCCTGTATGGGTGCGACGATGAGTGTTCAGCTGATCTTTGTCAGAGAATGCTTTCGAGCACACTTCGCATTTATGAGGTTTCTCTTTTGTATGGATGCGAAGATGTTTATGCAAGTTTCCTTTCTGAGAGACTGCTTTCTTGCATATCTCACAAACATATGGTTTTGCTCTTGTATGGATACGTAGATGTATAGTCAGGTTCTGTTCTGAAGAATAAACTTGACGACATATTTTGCACACAAAAGGTTTGCTGTCTGTACGAAAGGAAGAACCTTCTGTTATAGGTGGATGCAGTGATGTATTTTGACTAGAACCACTTTTGCAGGTTTTTACATCCATGTGAGTACAGGTGGTTTAGAAGAATACTGAATTATACTATAATGAAATAAAGAATTATTTGCAGCTACTAAATATTCAACAAATACATAGAGAAAAATATTTCCATGCAGTTTTAAGCTATGCAGATGACATGTAAGTTGAATTTTAAAGATACCAGCTTTGCACATTGCAGACCTCCTTTTTTGGCATTCAAGGGTCAATCCAGGGATTATTTTTTTCAGATTCCCATTTTTATGAAAATTGCCTATTTTTGTGAATTTCAATATGTAATTTTTTTATTTCAACACCAATTTTTGTGAATTGTCATACGAATTTTTAATAAAAGTCACTTTTTTTGTTAAATAATTGATAAAACGGATTAAAATGTAGCGTAAAATGCCAATAAAAAGCCATTTTCTATTGATTGTGAAGTGTTTGTTTTAATCGATTGTAATTTTGGAAAGGGGCTGCAAAATGGACACAATTTTCATCTGCATCGAACCCTGATGTTTTTCTATACTTCTGGGCATGTGAGGCACAGGTATCAGAATATTTTTACAACAAATTGGAATACATGCATTATTATTTGGTAAATATTAAATGGTTTCCAGATTTTTATCTTAAAGAAATTTTATTTCACCTATCTCTTCAAAGGACATTGACATTTTCTTTCATCTAGAGCTTAATTTTCACAGTACACATTTCTCCTTTAAAAGAAATGTATGGAATATAACTTCCCTAAAAAATAAATAAATATTAATTTAATCAGTTTTTAAATTAAATTTTTCTATGTTATTGTAAAAAGTACTAAAGAGATGAGCCCTTAATGCGTTACATTAAATGAAATATTAAATTGCAGCAAATTAAAGTCCTCATTTGTTGTTTATTGCACATTTATGTCCTACTAAGCAATTATTTTAATGGGACTTTAAAGTCCTGCTGGGTCATGAAATGTTAAGGTAGTTAATAGAGTAGTCTCAATAATTTTAGGTGGACGGGACCGAGCCTACCTCAATCTCAGATTATAGAAATCATAAAATGTTTAAATAAGTGTAAATGTAAATAATTTTTTTTAATCAAAAATATGAAAATTATAGCAAATTCTGTAATATGATAAACAGTATTCTCTAACCTTCACAAACATGATCCTACAGCACTGGAGATTTAGATAAAGTAATGCTGAAGAAAAAATAATCATTCACAAGGAGGATGAGAAAAGAATGAAATTGGCATACTTCACCATAATTTTCCAGTACAATCTCCCCCCCCCCTCCCCTCTAATTTGCTTTAAAAAAAGTTATTGCTAAAAATTGAAACAACCCAGAAATCTGTGTATATTCAGACCACAAACACCCCTGATAAAAACTTAATTGCAAAATAAATAACAACAGGAAATTAAAACAGCTTTATGTGACGATACCACAATTGAAAAGTTAAATTAAACTTCTACATTTAATGTTTAAGTGATTATCTTTTATTATAGTACTTGCCCTATTAATTTTATTATGGTTTAAGCGAATATGTTTTAATAAAAAATAAAATTTCATCATATCACATCCATGCCTCTGCTGTGTATATGGTGCCAAAGGATATAGCCCTCATTTTTTCTTGGGTCACCCAACAAGAGCGATGTAACAAGGGGCTACGGCATTTGTAGAATCACCCGCGTATATGTGTACATAATCAGCATCATGGTTGTTATGATTTTGCCCACTTGAAAAAACCTGATTACATAGCTAATACATCTCTTAATATCAGTACAGCACTTGAAAAGTTTATAAAAAGCCTCTCCCACATCCTCATTACCCAAGGGGAAAAAAAAAAAAATCAGAAAGACTTCAGATAGGCACAAAAACTTTCTAGAGAAAATTTTTATGACTATATAATTAACATGAAGGATTTTTTTAACCATAAAAATCATTTAGTTTAAAAGTTCTAATTAAGCACTAGTACAGTATTTTAATTTCATTGAAAATTACTACTAATAGTCAATTTATCTAAGAGCAAACCATGATTGGTTATTGTTATTGATTTATACATTTTTTTCATATATAATATATATGTATAATTGTAATTAGTTATTACTATTAATTTAACCATTTTTCATTTATAATTGATTTCTGGAATCAATTAGTTGCTTTAAGTATTTAATAATTAGCAAAATTAAAAAAAAATATTCTGAAATATCATCCCTTTCCTTGAAAAAAACCAGATAAAACCCTAAAAAACCCAGTGGATTGGGTTTTTCCAGAAAAAAATCCTGTGTTTTCAACAACCCTGATCAGGGTGGCCACAGTTAAAAAATTTAATTTAAAAATTGAAATAACCTTTTATTCTTACAGAATTGGAGCTTTAAATGAAAGAGTACTAAAGGGAAAATATTTACTCTCAAGGAAGATGGAAAATGATTGAACTGAAAATCTGAACCTGTCCTATTCAATGCAGCTTTTTTTTCCTTTATTGGTTTCCTTGAGAGAGGAGGGGGAGGAAAGGTAAAATATTACATTTAAAATCAAAATAGGAATCAATTTTTATTCTTACAGCATTGGAGATTTAAATAGCCGAGTGTTAAAGGGAAAGTATATATTCTTGGACGAATGGAAAAAGATTACACTGAAAAAAATTGAGAACTTCAGAAAACGCCAAACAATCCATAAAATTAGGTACTTGTCATATCCATACATCAGTAAATTAACACTAAAATCTATATATTTTATGGATAACCCCCCTAAAAGTTGGAGGTATAGTATGAAATATGGTATGAGTTATGGTATAGTATGAAATTCAATGATTATATAGTCTCTTGATAACTCAAATTTTTCGTTATCTCTAAAAAAATTATTTCCCTGCAACTTCATTACTTATTTAATGAAATTTTATCTTTTTAGCCCTTTTGTGCCCAGATATTTTTGCGACTTTCTTCAATTTTTGCTAATACCAGCAATAATAGATAAATTTCTGATGTCAACTTCTTGAACAAGGAATGATTTCTTTTAAAATCATTATGTATAAAAATTGAAATGTCGATATCCTACTGGGTAATATTAAAAAATTTTGAGAGTTGAGGTTCCATATTCGTGCATAAGGGCAAGGAAAAATAAATAATGTTTTCAACTGATAAGGAAAATGCCACCCCAAAAAAGGGACACTAGGCATCAATAGGTTAACTTGAAGTTTATCTTCTCTACTCTCGATAACTGAAATTTTATTTCAACTTAACAGTTTTTTCTTCCTCTCCAAACTACTGGCCTCGAAGAACTTTTAATAACTATATTAAAAGTTGGGAGTTGATAAGAAGGATATTATATAACTACAATATCCTTCTTATCAACTCCCTTTCCTATTGTGCATTATAGAACTTTTAGAAAACATAACTACAATATCCTTCTTATCAACTCCCTTTCCTATTGTGCATTATAGATCTTTTAGCAAACATAACTACAATATCCTTCTTATCAACTCCCTTTCCTATTGCGCGTTATTGAAAAGGGTGCAATGACAGGGTGTCATACCAAATTTCTGAAAGTCAATTTCCTGACTTTTTCGTGACTTTTGGGAGGTCCCGGGAAAAAAATTCCTGACCAATGCATTTTACTTTGGGAAATTGCACAATGCCCCTCCCTTGCCTTTATATTTGTATATTTTGTATAACTTCTTGAAATCAATTTTAACTGAAGTATACAGGATTAAGCTTTCATCCATTGAGAAACAGAAGTAGTCGCACTTTCTGATAGAATTAACTAACTGTTCTTGGAAATACGGTCCTAACATATAAGTTACCAAGTAAGCTAATTTGTGTTTTACTCTCCCGTCACAATTGATGAGCCCCCATTTTTCCCTCCTTATCATACCTGCCAACATGCAATTTTTGAAAATCTTACAATACTATACCACGGTGTCATGCAGTAACGCAATAAATATGCCTACTAAAGATAAAATGTAATCAAACACAATTTTTAAAATTACTATTCAGATTTAGTACACAATTTTTAATACATATGCACATATAGGAAAGGAGGGGCATTTATTTGGTATCTTTAGAGTACAAATGTTCATAAGTAGCTGATTTGGCTGCTTTTAAAAAATCCTTATCAAAGTCTTCCTCATAGCAATGGCCTTTGAGTTTACTTTTTGCAATTAAAATGTCTTCCAAAGTTTCATTAGACAAAAAACTATGAAATAGTGTTCTATTTTTCTTAACACTGCTAAACAAACGTTCACAAGCAGCATTACTGTGTGGTATAGTCAATATGCTTAGCATAACATTCGATCATATTTAAATTTCCCACTAGCAGCTGTTAATTTTCTCAATCTCAATTTTTAGCCCATTTTTTGTCCATTCTTTCTTCTGATTGAACTTCCTCGGGCAAATTATCAATTTGCAAAATTGAGATTGAAGCTCATCCCTGATTTCATCTACTGGCTTGCAAACATCATTTCCACATACTTCATGTGAGTACATATTTGGAAATAAATTTAAAAAATAAACTATATCTGAAAATGATTTGGCCTCACCATGGCACAAGTGGTTCTGCCACTGAAAATGGTAGATGGCTGAAGTGTGAAGGTTCCGGGTTCGGGTCCCATCGCGCGGCTGTCGATCCGGAGTTTTGGTAGGTTTTCTCCAGATGTAACGTGAGTACGCGTTAGAACCCCTTAGAAAGTCCTCCTGACAAGGCACCCCCCCTGGCTGATCGCCCTAGTGTAGCGTTGCCATAATCACACACAACAACAACAACTGAAAATTATTTGTCTGTAAGATTATTTACGTTTGACACTTAGCAAGATTATTCATGTTTGATACGCAATTTTGATGTCGGTCCTATACACGCAGCAAAAAGCAAAATTGCATCCCCTTCGCGATTTGACGATACAAGGATATTCCTTTGTAAAAGAATCAAGGAAAACTTTATTATATTGTTTATGTTTAATTTTCGACATTTCAAATTAATATTTCACAACTTCAAACGGACTATATTCCGTATACGGTGCCTTGTTTACATGTCAATGGTTTGTTTACAAATCATTGGCGAACAATCTGACGCGAGAGTGAGCGATGCACCGCCAACTGCCGGTGGTAGTTGTGACTGGCAACCATAAAGAATACGTGTTTCGTCAGGTTTGGCGGTTTGGGAATTTGAAATTGTTTGCGTTATTGATGGAAGGGAATGAAATGTGTTATGTTAATATAAGAAAAGAATTTGTGGGTGTTTGTTAGAAATATAGTACGTTATAAGCCGGTGGGTGTTGGGGACATTTCTGAGCGGTTATTTACCAAAAAAATAGAGGTAAGTGTTCTTTTTTAACGAATCTTTCGATGTTTAAGGTTTTTAATGTGAATTTTAAATTGATATTTGAAGTGTTTATGTTTTCGTAAGTGCTATTTACGTGCTATTCTAATCATACTGACTTTATAAGAGGTGTACAAGTAGGTTGTTTAATCCACCGATGTTTTTTTGAGTTGAAAACGGGCCAGTGTTTGCCCAGTTTACATTAGCTGTACAACTAGGTTGCTTAGTTCACTGTTGTTGTTTTTTTTTAGTTAAAAACGGTCCACTGGTTGCGTAGTTTACATAGCTGTACAACTAGGTTGCTGAATCCACTGAGGTTTTTTTAGTTAAAAACGGGCCACTGGTTGCCTAGTTTAGATAGCTGTACAGCTAGGTTGCTGAATCCACTGAGGTTTTTTTAGTTAAAAACGGGCCACTGGTTGCCTAGTTTAGATAGCTGTACAGCTAGGTTGCTGAATCCACTGAGGTTTTTTTAGTTAAAAACGGGCCACTGGTTGCCTAGTTTAGATAGCTGTACAGCTAGGTTGCTGAATCCACTCAGGTTTTTTTAGTTAAAAACGGACCACTGGTTGCCTAGTTTAGATAGCTGTACAACTAGGTTGCTGAATCCACTGAGGTTTTTTTAGTTAAAAACAGACCACTGGTTGCCTAGTTTAGATAGCTGTACAACTAGGTTGCTGAATCCACTGGGGTTTTTTTAGTTAAAAACGGACCACTGGTTGCCTAGAATGACTAGTAAACATGGCGACATTCGCTGGAGCTTGGCGGTCGCCAAGCTCCAGCGACTGTCGCCATGTTTACATGGGGTGGGCACCGGCTTGTATGATTTTACCCTTCAAACTACACTGGACAATTTCATCAACACGTGTTTGTGATTGAAAGTTGTTCTTGCGTTTGCGCTTACGGATGGGAGCCAAGCGGTATTGGGAGGGAGATATTTCTAAACGAATGCGCATCCACCTCCGTGCATGCGCAGCAACAAACTTTGCCAAAGCATGGACACTCGAGATATCGATTACGAACGCTCCCATCCCACTTCTCCTAACACGTCACAAGCCAAGCCGCAGGTGGGAGGGAGAAAAAAAATTTGTGAGCCAATCATAGCTTTCGGAGATCGGAGGGAATTCCTATTTTCCCTCTCGGGTTAACAGTAACACAGCGTATCAGTGGAAGAAGCATAAAAGGCAGAAAAGGTAGGGGACGGGGGAGTTAGCGTAAATATGGGAAATAAAACGATCTAGTGTTTTTACGTTCGACGTAACGTCAATTGGTGATTTAAATTTTAAAATACTCCACAAAACCACTAAATTTTGAAACATAGTAAATAAAATTACATTAGCCTAAACTTTGCCAAAAAATCGTACAATTTTGCCTTGCGGCCGTATAACCGTACAACTAAGCTAAAATCCGTACATTGTACGGCCAAACCGTACAAGTTGGCAGGTATGCTCCTTATACAAACACATCGCTTGATGCTTTCACAGTTGGAGAATTTTCCGGACCCATTATCCAATTTCTCGGTTTTTTCCAGACTTTCTGGACCGATTTTCCAATTTCCCAGCTTTTTCCAGACTTTCCGGAGCAGTAGACACCCTGGATGAAGACTGTTGTGGCCATCTATAGAGTGCAATCTCACTTCTCATGTTTTAAGAACCGGACAAGATTTGAGACTCGACTCCTCTTCACTTTTGCACAGTCTATCATATGGTGCTCATTTCAAATGTTGAGAATATGGCAAAGAAATGCAAATGCAGAACACTCTCAGTAGCAGAGAAGATTACCAAGATGCAGTTGATGAAGGAGGTGAGAAAATATTTTAAATAACCAGACTTCGGTATCCCGAGCAGCCGACAATTTTAAACCATAATTATCAACAATTTTAAAACAAAAGGAGGTGATTTTAAGGAGTTTTGCTGACCATCAGGAGATTACGAAAAAACCAGACATTTAGAGCTACCACACACTTGGAAAATGTAAATTACTCCGAAAAAAATCGAAATGCCCACCAAATTGTTTTGGATAGATACTTTAAATAAAAAAGGCTAAGTTCATTTATATAATATTAAATGATTTGTATTTATTCCTACTGAAACATTTGGGACTATATTCCGTATACGGTTGCTGTTTATATTTTGATGTTTTGTTTACAAATTGATTTGGCGTTGGCTCTGGCACCGTCATGGGCGATGCTCAGCTGGAGTGAAGTACCCTGCCAGTGATTGTTTAGACTGGTAACCAAAGAGAAACGTGGGGTGTTTTGAAGTATGGGATTTTCATTCAGTGCTAATTGAATCACGATAGTTGTTTGTTTGTGGCTGGTGATAGAGTGGATTAAGTTAATGTTTGATTTTCCTTGTGGTTTTGATTCTGTTTTACGGACTCTTTATCGTAGGTTAGTAAGCATCTTCAGGAATTTCGTCGTCAGTATGGATGTGTGGAATATGGAGTTTTTTTATGTTTTGAAAGGAAAAGGAGCGTTCTTTTGTGTGTGTTTGATAGAAATACGGTGTGAATATAAAGCTAAATAAAAGAAAGCATGCTGGTGTTACGTTATAAGCCAGTGGGTGTTGGGGACATTTCTGAGCGGTTATTTAAAAAAATATATAGGTAAGTGCTCTTTTTTAACGAATCTTTGCAATGTTTAAGGTTTTTAATGTGAATTTTAAATTGATATTCGATGTGTTTTATGTTTTCGTAAGTGCTATTTACGTGCTCTTCTAATCATACTGACTTTATAAGAGGTGTACAACTAGGTTGTTTAATCCACCGATGTTTTTTTTTTAGTTGAAAACGGCTAGTGTTTGCCCAGTTTACATTAGCTGTACAACTAGGTTGCTTAATTCACTGTTGTTTTTTTAATTAAAAATGGTCCACTGGTTGCGTAGTTTACATAGCTATACAACTAGGTTGCTGAATCCACTGAGGTTTTTTTTAGTTAAAAACGGTCCACTAGTTACATAGTTTACATAGCTGTACAACTAGGTTGCTGAATCCACTGAGGTTTTTTTGGTTAAAAACGGTCCACTGGTTGCGTAGTTTACATAGCTGTACAACTAGGTTGCTGAATCCACTGAGATTTTTTTATTTAAAAACGGTCCACTGGTTGCATAGTTTATATAGCTGTACAACTAGGTTGCTGAATCCACTGAGGTTTTTTTAGTTAAAAACGGTCCACTGGCTACGTAGTTTACATAACTGTACAACTAGGTTGCTTAATCCACTGTATTTTTTTAGTTAAAAACGGTCCACTGTTGCTCATTTTAAATTGTCTATTACTGAATTTGCAGTCGTTCTTCTGTTTAAATATGGACGTTGTATTTTGTTTTAATGTTTTTGTAAGTAGAATATATGTGCAATTTTAATGTGTTAAAATACTTTGACTTTGCTGATCGTGCAAAATGGTTGGCGACAGTTGCTGGAGCTTGGCGGTTGCCGTGTTTACATGGGGTGCGCACCGGCTTGTATGATTTTACCACATTTGTTTACACAATTTTTGATAACTCCAATTTTGATACACTTCCCTTTGAATTCGAGATTGTGAGAGTTGACTGTACTTCTGTTAATCAAGACATTCCTAGGCATGGAAGAAATGTGTGATTATACAAAAAATGAAAATAATCACGAAGCAGAGGATATTGTTCATGCTAATGTGGCTGGGCCACACTAGTACCAAATTTGTCTGAAGTAATAGGTTTTTTAAACTAAGAACTTTTTTTTATACAAACATGAATTCACAGAAAAGGTTCCAGAAAAGTACTTGAAAATTAGCTGTTTAACTTTAAAAATGCTGAAAAACCAAAGAAAAAATTACTGATTTTTAAAAATAAATATCACTTATAATTTTCATCTTAAATTTATTTGTTTTACATTTTTGTTAACACATTAGCATTGTTTGGTTACAAGCATTGTGTAATGCATAAACATTGTTTTCTTTGCCTTTTGACTTTACCCTCATTTGTCATTTCCCCGCATTCAGCATTTTCCCCTACACTCCCCATGAAAAATGATGGATCAAGGTTCTACTGTATTAGTGTTTAACTTTGTTAAAGATCATTTTTCATGACCAAGATGTTTTGGTTCTACATACTCTACTAATATACTGTTGTGTTTTTTAAAAAGTACCTGGTACAAATAACATAAAATGAATTTTACTTAGACTTTATTTAGTATTTAATTATAAATTTGAAAAGTGACATTTAATTTACAATTAAAAGTACACCAATCTGGGAATGTTTTATTAGGCAATTAAAATAATAATAAAATTCAAAATAATTCTAGTGCATGTTATACTTAAAATTCTTAGATTAATTTTTTGAAAATAATGTCAAGGTTTTATTGAATTTACATTCGTATAAAAGGCAACTACACGTTTTCAATATAAAAAATGCCAAAATTCTCCATTTGCGAAACAGTAATTCTTTTTGGTTAATATTCTTGGATAAGCACAACTAGGTACAACGCTACATGCTACCAAAGTAATATCAACTTTTTAACTTACCTTTTAAGTTTACAGATGAAGTGATCTGATCAAATAATTTCTGAATTTATCAAAAACATAGGAAAAAGTCCTACATTTTCAGCGTCCAAAAGCAAAAGTAAAAATGTTAAAATACTAAGAATTATCTAATTAAAATAGTTTTAAAATCGAATCATTACCAATAATGTAACTTTGTTCTAGCAGTTACTACGGCTAAAAATGACTTTTAAATTATTTTCAATTTTGAAGATTGAAGCGCAGTATGCGTTAGGGCCACCATTAGTGAATCGTTCAATAAGAACGGGACCAGCAGTGCAGAGTGATGCCAATATTGCTGATCCCATTTCTTTTGTAAAAAGTCTACGACCCATGAGCTGCAAACAAACTGGAGTGCAGACAGCGCGGCCCAACTGCTTCACACACATCCCTTAAAAATACACACAAATCTCACTACAGTTAAGGCACGGAGACATATTATGTTTATTTTTTTTTCCTTCAGTTTTTCTGAAAGAAATAAACTAGACGGAAACTTTCAGGGAAAAAGTACAAATCTTTAAATTTAAGGGACTTTTCGCGTCCCCAAGAAGTCAAAGTGTTTGAGGAAAAATGAAAAAAAGAACTATATTTGGGGACTCCTCGAAATTCGAGGACAGTCCTCAAATATAGTTTTATGGGGAGAAGATGAAGTAACTATATGCATAGCCTTGGGGGGGGGGGCGTGACTCGATAAATCGTATGAGCTCCAAACGGCTCTTTAACTCTTGACCACGCGTAAGGTTACTTCATTTTTCTTCCCATAGAAGAAAATAGCCGCCGGAGGATAACCGGTTACAGTTGTGACTTCACTCCAAGGACGTACCCAGGGGGTCCGGACCCCTCCCGAAATTTCAATTTTTGTTAGCAAAATAATACTGATGAAGTCTTTTTGCAGAAAATTCTCCCTTTTTCACCGTTTGGACCCCCTCCGAAATTTTTGGACCCTCCCCGAAATTTTTTTCTGGATACGTCCCTGCTCACTTCCCTCATGACTACTCCATATTATTCTCTCCTCCAAGGGGTAGACTAACGATGCGCAACACGTATACTCACCTTGGTGGAGCAAATAATATGGAGTAAGCAACCTCTAGCTCTATGGGGAGAAAAAGGAAGTAACTGTACGCTAACCTAGTACTCCGAGCCACGCCCCCTAAGGCTACGCCCAGGGTTACTACATTTTTCTCCCCATAGAACATAGCGGACGAAGGAAAAACCGGTTATAGTTGTTGCTTCACTTCCCCCCCCCCCTCATGCCTACTCCATATAATTCTCTCCTCCAAGGGTATTACACGTTACACGACAAAAACAGACGCGAACATGTCTGGGATGTCATTTAAATTCAAACAAAAGTTGACCCCCGATTTTCTATGCACATATATTCCCGCCTATGTCGATTCTACGTCTACCCTCAATTTCGGCTCGCGGAAGAGCAGTGCTTGTTCCTTCATTTCACAGCCTTCCTTTGAAACCAGTTACAGAATGAGAAGTGGCATCAGGCATGTGTATATCTATATCAGAGGGATGTTTGTAACTTGCTCCTTTGTCTAGTAAACAAAGGAATTTCTATTCTCATTACTTAATATCGTTAGATACTGTTGAACTTGTAGGGAGAGGTTAACATTTCTCCAGCAGGGAATAAATAGTATCCCTGGCAGGGATCAATTAATATTTCTCTAGCCAGGGATATTACATTCTTCAGGCGGGGACAACAATCCTCGGCATCCCCCCCCCCCCGTCAATTCGAACCTTATCTATATGTATAAAGGACTTCATGCAGCTCCACATGAGAAAAGAGCAAGTTTTATGGTTATTTACTAATGATTTCTGATAGAACTATAGTGTTACAAACCTTGTAATGTAAGGCGATCAAAGGTCCCCAATTTCCAAATTTTTTCAATTTGTCCCCAAATTTTTAAACAGAAATTGGGGACAAATTTTAATTATAATAGTTATTACTTTTCAATTTTTTAAATAATCACCACGTTTACTTCATTTCATGAATTTTAGTAATTCTTTAGATAAATTATTAGAAACTTATTTCAGAAGTTCATTAAATTAAAAAATATCCTCAATTTCTGTTTCAAAATCGGAGACACTATGCTGATTTGTATCATTTCTTTGTTAAAAAATCTGGTCACCTTAAAATAACATGGATTCTGGGTCCTTGGAAATATTTTTGACATGCAATATTTTGTGCAAATCGAGTAATGGTTCCAGTGTTGTGTTTCGAAATAACGACACAGGTTGGTGCACACACAGTGCCATAAAATAAGGAAGCATAGCAGGGCGAATGCCCCCGACTTTGTGGGGACTTCTAAACCCTTCCGTATTTTAAATATGCACTCAAGTGCTTTACGGTAAAAATGTATCATAATCCATGCGGGGTCCCTATTTTTCTTCCTTATTCCATTAAGTTGCAAAAAGTATCATTATTCATGAGTGTAATGCATTTTTCTTCCTTGTTCCATTAAACACTTCTGTAGAATCCAAATCTATATTAAAAAATCGCCGACTAAAACTGTTTTACAATCTTCGCAAAGCGTATTCTAACTATACTTCACCTTTATAAATACTGTTTGGAATGTGCCTCATAATTATGAAGGGCACTTGCAATGCTATGAAAATGATCCAAACTGAGTTTATAGATAGGCGCAGGCCAGGGATGTACCCAGAAAAAAATTTCGGAGGTGGTCCAAACGATGAAAAAGGTAGAATTTTTTGCAAAAAGACTTCATCATTATTATTTTGTTAACAAAAGCTGAAATTTTGGAGGGGGTCCGGACCCCCTGGATACGTCCTTGGCGCAGGCCCGAATTGGCCAGGTTGGCGATTGCCGCCTCAGAAAGGCTTTTTAAAAATGGATATACTACTTTATAACTAAGCCTACTGAGTTGTATGGTGGATAAAGCACCATACTCCAGTTTCGAGTTCAACTCCCAGCGGCTTGATCCCCAACTAGGTGTGGCTGTCATTGTGTCCGTCCCTTTATAGGGGCTAATGCTGGCCACCCACTGGGTGCCCCTGTAATAAAATTGGCACACCTTCGGGCAGTTGTATGGGACAATGCCTAATCGGCAAGTCCCCACCCGTAAAAAAAAAAACTTCATTATTAAAGTAATTTGATAGACATAATCTGCCAAAAGAAAATGGGTGAAAGAGCAGCCCATGTGGAACATAAAACACCCTAGAAACCCTGTCCTATCTCTAACCGTTTCCGAGTTATGGCGGATAGAAGGATATTCTGTTTTTTGTTATATCGTCTGAAATAAACTAAATTTGTAAGGTTTCTGAAAGACCTACGTTCAAAATAAGCACATATTTAGAAAGAGCAGAAAAAATCCTATGAGGTGGCACCAATTACATCAGGATATCTCTATTTTATGAGGAGCTACAAGCACTGAAACATTTAAAAGTAAAGCGAAGTTAAAATTTGAATTGTAGCCAAAAACTGTAACCAGCAATTCTGCAAACACCCTTTTAGCTACAAGTGGTCAAATGTCCCAAGAACTGGTCCATTTCACAAGTTTTAAAATGAGCCCACAATAAAACATGTTGGTGTTCTAGATCAGGAGAAATGCAATTTTTAGCTGCAATACATCACCGTTAGCTGCAAAACATCTTTACTAAATAAATAAAACTTTCTTTCAACAACAGACACAAGGGTGATAGTGGACTGTAGTGAAATTTTCTGAAACTAAACAATTCCCTCACACCAAATGAAATTAGTGTAACATTTTAAACTTCATAAAAACATCAAATATTTAAGCGTACCTGTTATACTAAAACTAAGCAATAAGTAAAATGGGCATACACAGAACGTAGCATGTTTTCATTCTAGTTCAGATGACTATTACTAGTATACTTCAATTAGACTATGACAACTGCTAAAAGAAAACTGCAATACAGTAGAGCTTCCTTATAATGAGCACGAAGGGACTGTGATACTTGCTGGTTATAACCGAGTGCTTGTGAAAAAAGTTTTCGTGAAAAAATCATAAAATTCATACATACTTAATGTTTTCTTAGTTTTTGCATAGTACAAAAGAAGTTAGTAAATTTGCTTTAGACTGTGTTTTTTTTTTCTAGTGTTGTTTGTTTGGGGAATACTCATGGCTACAAAACATTGTTATTTGCACCCCAGGCTTTGACAACAGTTTCTGCACACTCAAAAGCTATTGAGTATGTTGGGAGCAATTGCGGTTGAAATTCTTCATATTCACCTCTTTCATTGACTTTGCTCTTGGAAAAATTCCTCTAACACTAAAGAATGTTAGAGGAATTTGTCCAAGAAAGGATTAGTGAAGTGGTTGGCAATTGAAATCTCAAACACATTCCTTGCTATAACTGAGGTTTACTCATTAAAAACTAGTTATGCTATTGCCTTAACATTCTACCAAAAATAAATAAATAAAATAAAAATAACTGCGTAAAATTTTTCTCAGGAGGGCACTACCCTCAAATGCACCCCTATGGCTAAGGGCCCAAGTCAAAATGAGTTAACAACATACTTCTAAAAATATTGCTAAATTTTATTTGAAAATTAATTCTTTTTTACTTTTAGTTTGAAAAAATTCTTATTTTATAATTTTGAAAATAATAATAATAATAATAGACCTGCAATTTAGGTTTTAAAAAAAAAAAATCGAATTTAGCGATTCAGAAAATGAAAAGTACCGAATTTCATTTTCTTCATTTAATAAAACCAGTCTCCATAATTTTTTTAACTGTGGTGCTTTATAATAATTTCCATGCATCATCAACATAATAAATTGGGACCAGCCCAGATAAGCCGCAACATGAATAATCCGATCCCATTTAATCGAATCAACTGTACAATACTTCCGATTACATAAACATTCCTGGTGACAAACAGTTACTTTATACATCATATGAGACATGGTTTATTTAAAAAATAAAGTAACTTTTTAGAATGATGCTATATTCCAAAAGAAATTAAAGTAACAAAAATGTGTTCTGTCTTTGAAAATTTATTAACAAAAACTGCACATTTTCAAACGTCATATTTATAACATTAAAGTTTTAATTAACAAAGATCAAGTATTTATTCCCAAAGAATATTTTCACAGCCATAGTATTTGTTCAGTTTGAGTAATTACATTCTTACGTACATCAACCTATTTAAACTTTTTCCTTTGTATGGATGCGAAGATGAGTATTCAAGTGTCCTCTCTGGGAAAATCCTTTCCTACACACATGACACTCATAAGGCTTCTCTTTTGTATGGGTGCGAAGATGTAAATTCAACTCTTCTTTACGAGAGAATGATTTGTTGCACACTTCACACTCATAAGGTTTTTCCTTTGTATGAGTACGAAGATGTCTATGCAAAGTTTCTTTTAGAGAGAATGCTTTTTTACACACATCGCACTCGAAAAGTTTCTCTTCTGTATGGGTGCGAAGATGCCTATTCAAGCTTCCTATCTGAGGGAATGCTTTCTCGCACTCATCACACTTGTAAGGTTTCTCCTTTGTGTGGACGCGTAGATGCATTTTCAAAGTTCTTTCTTCAGAAAATGCTTCTTTACATATGTCACACTCGTAAGGCTTCTCTTTTGTATGGGTGCGAAGATGTATATTCAACTCTTCTTTACGATAGAAGGATTTGCTGCACACATCACACTCGTAAGGTTTTTCCTTTGTATGGGTACGAAGATGTCTATACAAAGTTTCTTTTAGAGAGAATGCTTTTTTACACACATCACACTTGTAAGGTCTCTCTTCAGTATGGGTGCGAAGATGCCTATTTAAGCCTCCTCTATGAGGGAATGCTTTCTTGCACACATCACACATGTAAGGTTTCTCGTTTGTATGGATGCGTAGGTGTCTCTTCAAGCTTGATTTATCTGAGAATGCTTTCATGCACTCATCACACTCATAAGGTTTCTCCTTTGTATGGGTGCGAAGATGCTTCTTCAAGTTTCCTTTCTCACAGAATGCTTTCTTACACAGATCACATACATAAGGTTTCTCCTTTGTGTGGATACGAAGATGTGCACTTAAGTTTGCCTTTTGAGAAAAAACTTTCTTACAAATATCACACACATAAGGTTTCTCCCCTGTATGGGTGGAACGATGATTATCGAAATTATTTTTACGAGAAAATGCTGCTGTACATACATCACACACATACGGTTTTTCCTTTGTATGTGTGCGAAGATGAGTGTCTAAGTTTCCTCTAGCAGAAAATGCTTTCATACACACGTCACACTCGTAAGGTTTTTCCTTTGTGTGAGTACGAAGATGAGTATTCAAGTGTCCTATCTGAGAGAATGATTTCTTACATACATCGCACATGTAAGGTTTCTTCTTTGTATGGGTGCAAAGATGAGTAGTCAGGTTCTTGTTCTGCAGTGAAGAGCAAGCTTCCTTACAAATACTGCAGTCAAAATTATTTTTTCCAGTATTAGAAGAAAACTCATCTTTGGGATGTGGGTGCTGAGATAACACTTTTTCAGAAGAACTGCAGGTTTCCACATCCATGAACAGCAGTGATTATGGAAAATGACCTATGGAAGATATTGAGTATTTCTGTAATAAAAGAAAGAATACCATTTAAGTTTATAAATATTCACTACATACATAATAATAATAAAGATTTCTCAGCCATTTGAATTACTGAGAAGAATTTCAAATTTAGGGGATTTGTTGCTAAATTCCCTTCTCATTGTATTCATGAGGTAAATTTTTTGTTTTGGATTTAGTGCTTTCTTTGTAAGGATTTGTTCTTTGCTATTGAATGTTTTCAGGTACTAGAGTGTTTTCCAAAGCATTTTTAATTTCTAATACTTGGTATTATATGAAACATTGATCAGTATATAGACACAAAATTTGTTTCACAAAAATATTTGCATACAACTGAAGTTTTAAAATCTGGATTAGTAAATTTGAATGTTAAGTTGCTTAAATAGTAGACAGCTGAATTAGATAGGCAAGTAGCATGCTTTGTTAAACTATTTTCTGGTTTTCTTTCGTTACTAGAAGGAACACCTCTATTTAAGGGACAAAATGTCTGGATTGGAAAGTCGGACTTTGTTTTCTCAAATGGGAAAAAAATCCTGCTTTCTGCCGCCTTTCAAAATTCTACTAGTTGCTACAGTTTTTCAAAGTTTGTGTAGTGTAATACTTTTTAAAAGAGCAGTGTAATATGCAGAGCAATAAAAAAAAAAACACAACTTAGTGTAAATATATCTTAGGACACCTTAGAAAGCCCCCCCCCCCCAAAGGGCACCCTACGACTTGGCTTAGAACCATGCTTAGCTAATCAGCCGTAATCCCACAATTAAAAAAAAAAAACACAAATGACAAGTTGTTAGCAAGTTCTGGTCACTACTTTTAGTGCTACTTTTGCTGTCACAAAATGGATCAGAAATTGCAATCACCCTTTCTTCAGAGTGCAATGCTTAGAAGAGATGAGTTTGGGCTCTCTTTTTAAAGTCCAAGCCAAAGGGCTTTTAATTCAAGCTTGTCCGAGCATGAGCATTATTTTTTTATCCCGAGCCTGAAATTTCAGTTAATAGATAAATAAAAGTCAATTACTTGATAGAATACCATAAATTTCATTCTTTGTGCAAATTAAAGACAAATATAAATGCTTAATGCACTTTCTAATTCTTTATATTCAAGTTTATCAAATAATAATTTATTTCTTCAATGAATCACTTTCAAAAATCTGTTTATAAGAGTATGTCATAACAGAGTCCAACAGATAGAGAAGGTTACAGTCATAATCGTGTATTACAGAGTCCGAGCCCACCTCATCTCCAATGCTTAGAAATTTTGTTCTCAAAACTTTTCTCTTGTAAAACATAACAGTTCAATCTGTCTGCTAAAGGAATGTGTTTTCCTAGAAAAGGATGCAACACTTCTTTGGAATCTAGTAGGGGAATGCAGCAAAAATCATAATATAGACATACATGAAGAACACCAGCTTAAGGGTGATGTAACTGGTGCATGCATTACGTTGGCAAATATTCTTATTGTTCAAACAGTAACTTTACAGTGTTCAAATGCAGAAGTAAAAGTATTAATAAAACCAATGTTTTAATCAGATAAAATTGCAGTGTTTCTTCATTTCAGTTATACTTTGGGTAATTATAAATACAGTATAACTTATACAGTATAAACCGGACCTTGAAAATCTGGAAACCTCTGAAAACCGGACACTTTTCCAGAATTTGGGAGTGCTTATTTTCACTTTTTTGCTTCGTCGATAGATGGCACCACTAAACTTTTGATACTTCATTACCGATCAGCCGATTAGTATATGTGACTGAAATATTAATCAATGTTTTAGATCAGAATAGTATTCAGGGGAGGGGGCTCGAGCCCCCTTTCGAACTGTAAAACAATTAATAAAATACAGATAGTTCAAAATATTTATATTATTAACCCTAGTAATAATAAGTTTTAAAATACCAGATTGCCACTAGGGATGTAACAGATATCCGGCAAGTGTCTGGCTGATTTTTCAATATCCAAAATACCGTCGGATATCCGAATCATAACTACCGGATATCCAGCTATATACTGCTAAAGTTCCATCTATATGCAGGAAGGAAAATTATATTTGAACATTCTTGATAAAGTGATACATAAAACAGAGGGATGTATTTTTTAACTGAAAAAACTGCAAATTTAACACTGGAAATGGATCATTCAAAACAAACACACAATTTCAACATTTGTTCAGTAGTTTTTTAGCACATCTATAACTACTTAGGCTAAAGCTTAAAATTCCCATTTTTGGTTAGTAGCCACTGGCCGGTAGACTCATAAACTTTAATGGACAGTTCTTTTAGGCACGCAGTCGAGGATGGTGGTGGTTGATTCCAATGTCCCTCCTAGATAGCAATACACTTATAGTAGGTTACTTATTTACAAAGATATATTATGCAATCAATTATTTATTTGCAAGAGATACATTATTACGATACAATTTTAGTCATTAAGCGCCAAAGCTCCCGTTACGGGAACATCTATTATATATTATTTTTCTTAAAATATTTTAACGCAATTTACGAAATACACATTTTATATAAACATTTACACTATAGGGTGTGTTATATAGTGTAAATGTTTATATAAAATGTGCATTTCGTAAATTGCGTTAAAATATTTTAAGAAAAAATATATATAATATATGTTCCCGTAACAGGAGCTTTGGCGCTTAGTGGGTTAAAATTGGGTCTTCTTCCAATTGAATCTTTCCATTACAATTCAATTTTTGCAGTTGGATCAAAATCTTCTAATTTTATCTTAGAGCATTTTATGCGTAGTCTGTTTTCTAACATAGTTCTTTTCATCGACATACTCTGGTCGTGTAGAATGTTTACAGCACTTCTCCAAATTGTCTCCACTTCTTCATTGCTGGGAGAGAGAGTGAGGACTATTTTTATCACCTGGGTGATTACTTGCATATTGTTAAAACTATCAGTCTGTAAAGGTCAAGACTCAGAAATTTTGAGAGTGACCAGTGGCCACTGGACCTGATTAATTCAGTGGCCACTTGAACGGTATCTTACGTACGTAGAAAAAATTCATGTGTAATTAAAATATATGTATGTACATAAAGGTATAACAATGTATATTGTACAATGGTATGTACATTGGTCACTTGGTTTTATCATTTAAAAATCAGGAAGTCCCACTTTGTTATAAAATATGGATTTTTTTTTTTTATGTACGCACGTGGTTGGAGAAAGGATTGTTCCAAGAAAGTGCATAAGCAAGAATGTCTTCTATTCTGTGCATTCCTACTGAAGTGAGTCACTCCGGTTTGCAGGCGTGTCTGCTGCATCTGCGATTTCGTGGGATTAGTGTCAAATTATTCACAATAGAATGATGTAAAAGGGGTGAGGGGAGGCGGGAGGGGATACGTTTGGCTGTTCTTTTTTCCGAGTGAATTGTAAATTCTGTCCATGTATTTTGGAGAGAGTAAGAAACAGCAATTGTAACCCAAAACACATAAATTTAATAAAATAAAAAGTGGCGAACGTAATGAATTTCTTTCATCGCCACTTTCTTAAACTGAGTCGCCACGTGGCGAGTGGCGACCGCGAATCTTGACCTTTATCAGTCTGTAGTTTGTCAAGCAATGCAGTAAGTGAGATTCCTCGCTGAAATTTTTTGAACAGTATGGTCTGCAGCTGCCGCCACTCAGAAAGTGCTCTTTATGAAGTTTAAAAACTGTGCAGAATTCTGCAAGTTCTTTTTCTCCATACTCATTTAACTCCTCAGAAAAAGATGGAAAGAAAGCTGTATCTAAAATGTCAGCAGTGCGAACACATAGTCGACTTTCCAGATCCATCTTCACCAAAGAAACGTCTCATTATATTTGCACTTGCACTTTTGCATACTTTTGGAGACACAAGGGTCAGACCAACAGACAAGGGTCTGTTACATTTCTTGTGTACTTAAGTGCACAAGACTTGGGAGCATTTGATTGTGTGTGTGTGGGGGGGGGCGGTAAGATTATAAAGGAACGGAAGAGATTTTAAATATAAAATATGCCCAGAAGTCTTAAGGAACAAAAGTCTTTTTATTGAGAAAATTATTTTACTTTTATTTTGATGTTCTGTTTTGAAAAGTTCATTCATACTTGCTAACAGTCAAAGAAAAAAAATCCAGGAGATTTTTAGGAAATATATGTGCTTTTTAAAAATTTAATTCTGAAATTACTTAGTGTAAGGTAAAATTATGAAAACTCCATAATACATACCTACCATAATACATACCATAATACAGCTGACCCTGTCTTAGCAGCCAGTTTTGTTAACGAGTGCCTAGACTGTGTCATACATTTATCACTAGAAAAACAAAATATTTAAATATAAATGGAAATGAGAAGAAAAATATTTAGAAATTAACGAGTATGTTTACGAGTGGTTTAAGGGTGTAAGGGCTTACAGATTTCCAGTAAGTGGCCCAATGATGAAAGACTATGGATATCAAATGTATGTATAATAAATTAAGTGCTGCACTTTAAGCATTACCCAAAACAGACCTAAAAGTATGAATTTTGAAGAAATAGAAAAAGTCTCAGACTATCAAACCCATGATTATGCTCTGAAAATGGAAGCTCTTCAGATTATAACAACAGATGGTGCCATCAATAATATTATGCATGCTCTAATAGATCTGGGATGGAAAGTGAATCTTAATGAAAGACGATTTAGTGCACAACAGCATGACTGAGGATGGTGTTGATGTGGCCACTGAAAGTGCCATTTAAAACAAAATTTATGGAACTTTTAAATTTTTTATAAGGCTTAGGAAATTTCAAAGAAATTATGTGTGAATGATCTCTGTACAAGGATTGACTGGCTGGATAAGTTTTTTTAGCAGTTATATGGTTAACTACATTTGCAATAAAGCTTAAAATTCCCATTTTTGGTTAGTAGCCACTGGCCGGCAGACTCATAAACTTTAATGGCCAGTTGTTTTAGGCATGCAGCCAAGGATGGTGGTCGATTCCAATGTCCCCCCTAGATAGAGGTACACTTGTAGTTGGTTACTTATTTACAAAGATATATTATGCAATCAATTATTTATTTGCACAGATTCATTATCACAATACAATTTTAATCATTAAAATTGGGTCTTCTTCCAATTGAATCTCTCCACCACAATTCAATTGCAGCAGTTGGACCAAAATCGTCTAATAATTTTATATTAGAGCATTTTCTACATAGTCTGTTTTCTAACATAGTTTTTTTCATTGACATGTTCTGGTTGTTGTAGAATGTTTACAGCACTATTCCAAATCCTCTCAACTTCTGTATTGCTGGGAGAGAGAGTGAGGATTATTTTTATCACCTGGGTGATTACTTGCATATTGTTAAAACTTTCAGCCTGTAGTTTGTCAAGCAATGCAGTAAGTGAGACTTGCTTAAATTTTTCGAACATTATGGTCCGCAGTTGCCGCCACTCGGAAAGTGCTCTTTCTTTCTGAAGCTTAAAAACTGTACAGAATTCTGCAAGTTCTTTTTCTCCATACTCATTTAAATCCTCAGAAAAAGATGGAAAGAAAGCTATATCTAAAATGTCAGCAGTGCGAACACATATCGACTTTCCACGCCCATCTTCACTAAAGAAACGACTCATTATATTTGCACTAGCACTTTTGCATACTTCATGACAAGGAGACACATTGCTTGTGTACTTAAGTGTACCAGACTTTTGAGCATTTGGTTGTAGGGAGGGGGGGGGGGCAGTAAGATTATAAAGGAAGAGAACAGATTTTAAATATAAAATACCCAGAAGTCTTTTCATTGAGAAAATTATTTTACTTTTATTTTCATGTTCTATTTTGCAAAGTTCAAACAATTGCAATATTATAGTTAATGCATGAAAATATTAATAACTCTTCTGTTCAAAATAACCATATAATAAAAACATCTATTCCAGTTATTCAATATTTATTCCACTACAAATTCCAGTTCTTTATTAATTTTTTTTAATGGACAACAATAGCTAAAATTTTTTTCAGGATTATCATGCAGCCATAATAAATATTCTATTGATATTAACAATCAGCTGGTCACCTATTTAAGTGGTAATATTGAAATAGCCGGAAATTAGATAAGAACATCAACTCTATCTTTCTCCGGCGAAACCACTGACCTCGCCTAGAATGATCTCAACAGATTATAAATATCAAAATTAGCAATATAATACACAAATCAATTTGATAACAATAGAACTTAATGATATCTTTGATTCTTTATCCCATTAAATATTTTAGCTGCTTCATCAAAATTGAACAACCTAGCACACGGGAAAAGCCCGCTACGTTTTTTTTTTTTTTTTTTTTTTTTTTAAGGGGGATTCTGTGTGGCATTGCGAGAATCGTGTAATCCCTCAGTCTAGTGCGAACCCTGAGTAAACACACGGTAGAATTCTTCCATGGGGGATGAAAACGGTGCTATCTGTAGAATTTTGCAGGTGCCGTATGTGCGATCTGTTAATAGATTTTGCTGGTGTGATGTGCGATTTGTTGATGATTTTGCAGTTGCTATATGTGCGATTTGTTGATGGATTTTTCTAGCTCCACCTTATGTTGGCCTGGCCGGTAGTCAGAATGTCGTAAATCGCCAGTTTTTTAAGTTTAATCGCCATTTTGTGACTGGGAATTTTAAGCTTTAACTTAGGCTAATATTTAGAGTTAAAAGTGCAGCTTAGCAGACATTTTCAGAACTGAAAAAAAAAAAAAAAAAAATTAAGCTCTTCTCATGCAGTGTCTATCTCAAGGGCGGCAGGGCTGTTTAGCTGATAACGAAATATGAGCATGGATCCATCAGATAATGTTTGATTTTTTAAAATTACATTTGATAACTATAAGATTACGATTTATATTAAAAAGCACTCAGCATTTCTGGTGTATGTCAATTATCTCAACTTTTACCTAATAACAGCGTTTATTCGTTGCTATTTCAAAACAAACGGAATTCATGTGAAAAGCAAGGGGAAGGGTCACTTTTGCAGCATTTTATGGTATAATCTCTAAAATCTGGAAATTTCGATAATCCGGAATTGCCGTGATCCGAGAGCCGAATTTTTGAGGTTGTACTGTATTAGATAAACATTTTAAGATTATGCAAGCATTCAGACATATTTTAGAAATTAGATACTGAAATGATAGCAATAACAAAAGGCTTCAGATGCAATCAATTCTGGGTGATTTTTTTGCTGAGTATAGAAATCTCTTCACTAACTACCTTGTATTTTGTCTTTTATTACTTCTATTCCATCTGTTTCTTCATTTTGTGCCTGAGACATAACTGGAGGTTCTTTTTTTATCCATTTCAAATTTGCTGTTTATTAAACTTTTTAGTATGATTTGGTTAAGTATTTTCTATAGTATACATACCATCATATCATAGTTAAGTATCGGTAAAATCATACAAGCCGGCGCGCACCCCATGTAAACACGGCGACAGTCGCCAACCATTTTGCACGATCAGCAAAGTCAAAGTATTTTAACACATTAAAATTGCACATATATTCCACTTACAAAAGCATTAAAACAAAATACAACGTCCATATTTAACCAAAAGAACGTCTGCAAATTCAGTAACAGGTAATTTAAAATGAGCAAACAGTGGACTGTTTTTAACTAAAAAAACTACAGTGGATTAAGCAACCTAGTTGTACAGTTATGTAAACTAGGCAACCAGTGGACCGTTTTTAATTAAATAGCACGTAAATAGCACTTATGAAAACATAAACACATCAACTATCAATTTAAAATTCACATTAAAAACCTTAAACATTGCAAAGATTCGTTAAAAAAGAGCACTTACCTTTATTTTTTTTTAAATAACCGCTCAGAACTATCCCCAACACCCACCGGCTTATAACGTAACACCAGCATGCTTTCTTTTATTTAGCTTTATATTCACACCCTATTTCTAACAAACACACACAAATTCTTTTCATACATTAACATAACATATTTCATTCCCTTCCATCAATAACATGAAACAATATCAAATATCAACCCAAACTGACGATAGACGTATTCTTTATGGTTGCCAGGCACAACTACCACCGGCAAATAACTTCATTTTGGCAGTACATCGCCAACCCTGGCGTCAGATTGTTCACCAATGAATCGTAAACAAAAACATTGATATGTAAACAAAGCACCGTATACGGAATATAGTCCTAAGTACCTAATCAGAGACGGCCCGAGGGGCATGCGGGGCCCCAGGCGAAGCGCAAGAGCGGGGCCTCTTCTCTATCATGTCTTATGAGATAGCAATAAAATGGCCCAGGAGCGGGGCCTCTATAAGCGCAGGGCCTTAGGCGATCGCCTACATTCGCACCCCCCTTGGGCCAGCCCTGACCTAATACTTAACAATGGGATCCGAACCCGGGATCTTCACACCTCGGCCATCTACCATTTTCAGTGACATAACCACTGTGCCATGGCGAGACATTTTACTAGCTGTACACATAAAACTATGGATGAAAAGTGCAACTTGCAGCATGCAACAACTGTTATTCTTTACAGCTTTACCTTTAACAAATCAAAGAGGAAAAGACAAAACTTTGAAATCTGCAAAGAAGATGACATTATTAAATACATAAAACTGAATAGAATGAGATGGGCAGGTCACCTTCTGAGAATGAGTGCTGGGAGAACTGCTCCTAAGGTCTTCAATGCCACTCCTTTTTGTATAAGACCTAGAGGAAGACCTAAGAAAAGATGGAGGGACAACCTGGATGACGATTTTGCCAAACTAAAAATAAGAAACTGGAGGTCCATTGCAGGGAAAAGGGTGGAATGAGAGACTTCTGAAGAAGGCCAGGGCCCACAAAGGGCTGTCATGATGATGATCATTTAATACATCAAAATGCAAAAAGATCAAGGCACTTTATGACTGAAAATTCTTAGTTTTTCCCACACCCATACTGCAGTCTTTATATTATCATATATTCTTGACCATTGGTAGTGTTTTTTTTTAAAAAAAAAAAAAAAAAAGAAAAGAAAAGAAAAGAAAAGAAAGAAAGAAACCTGAGTTATGCATATTTATAAAACTTTTTGTAGGAGATCAAAATTATTGCTATAGACAGGTGCTCATGAAAAGTGAATATTGCTGTAGATAGGTTCAAATTGCATTAAGTAAATAGGAATTTCAATCATGTTGCTTAATTCGTGGAAGTTCTTTTAGGTTAAAAACAGTCCACTGTTTGCTTTATTTTAAATTAGCTGCTGAATTTGCAGAAGTTTTTTTAGGTTAAAAGTAGGGATGCACTGAATACCATATTTTGCCGAATAATGAATATTCAGTTAAAATTCTGACCGAATATCAAATATTTAATTACAATTTATTAAACCACTGTTAAACTTGCAAAGATTAATTTAACTAGATTGCAAAGATTAATTTAATTAGTTTGTTTTTAAATAATATTTTATATTTCATATGGTGTAAAACTTCAGAAATTAAAATGCTGCAAAATTTAATATCCAAGTGTTTCCTTTATGTATTAATAATTTTTTTAAATATTTGTGAAATGATGATTATTTTTTAGCTGCATATTTTATTTAAAAAAAATTAGCAGTTCATTGACTTTACATATTTATGAACATTTAATGAGGGTTTTTTTCTGATTACTGCTACATGATTAAATGTGTAATAGTAAAGTTAGCAACAAAATTTAAATTTCACATGTGCGTCTTTTCTCTTGCATTAAAATTAATTTGACTGCAATATTATTAAGTAGCAACTTGAATTAATTTAGTACTGTGGTACTATACTCTATCTTTCATTCATGGTACAAAAAAAATGTGGTCGTTTACCAATTGTCCGAATATTTAAATTTGTTTATTATTAGTTTTGTCTGCCGAATAGGCAGTATACCCAATATTCGGTGCATCCCTAGTTAAAAGAAGACTGGTGGTTGAAGATTTTTGAATTATTTTGTAGTAACGTTGATGTTTTAATCGGTACTTATGTATTATCCCGGTCGGTCATTTCCGCCAATCGTATTCGAAACCATTAATAATTTCATGCGTTCAGCATTTATCCTGGCGAAAAATAGCTCGTCGACAGACTGCCAGGATAAAACGCAAGTACCTTTTATCTATTTTCATTAGTATAATTGGTACTTACGTATTATCCCGACTGTCCGCCAAGACGAGCGATTTTTTGCTGAGATAAATGCCGGGAACATGAAATTATAAATGGTTTCGAATACGATTGGCAACAGTTTGGCAACTCATTTGACAAAAAAATAGTTTGGCGGGAATGACCGCCGGGATAATAGGTAAGTACCGTATAATTTACGTGCAATTTTCATTTATTAAAACTATTTGAGTTTGCTTAGTCGATCATGAAAAATGGTTGGCGATTGCCAAGCTCCAGCGACTATCACCGTGTTTACACGGGGCCGGTACTGTCTCTTGAAATTACCAAATAAATTTTTATATAAATGACAGAACTGAATTAAATTTCAGAAGGTTCAATATATTTTTGCCCGTTACAAAAAACAATTTTTAAACTTCAATTTTTGGGGATTCTGCAAATACTCGGTACTCAGCTAAAATGCTGTAGGTATATCCTTAATAATACCAAAGTTATATCAACTTTTAAATTTACCTTTTAGGTTTGAAAATGAAGGTATTTAATCAAAGATTTTCAGACGAAAGATTCTTTTTAATTAAAAATTCTAAGAAAGTTCTCAATTCTTATCGTTCGAAAACGCTAGTGAAAGTACTAAAACAACCTTTAATTTTTCCAATTAAGAATATTTTAAAATCGACGCATACCAACGATATTGCTTTTTTCTACTAAATATTCAAGTTAAAATTTTCTGTCTTGATCATTATCCAGAGAATGATGGAAGATGGATGTTTACAATATGCATCGGGCTTAGTCAGCATGTTCTTACCGCCATGAGCATGAGATATTCAATTCAAGAACGACTCTCATCAAGTGATGCCAATATTGCTGATCAATCCTTTCAAAAACATCTCTTGTGAACAAGCTTTACAGTATTTTGGGGACAAATTAGGCATTACCCATGAATTCCAGGAAAACTTGGGGACACTAGGAAATAGTTTTGGGGACTTATTCGAGGACACAACATATTACCATGTAATACCAGTATACCCATACTTTAAATCTTGAATGACTTTGATTCTTAAAAATGAACTCTAATAGCTTTTTATATCAATCCTGTATTCTTATTTCTAATAAATTAATGGAAGTATTTCATTCATTTATAAATATTTATTCAAACTAGAAATATGAAAGAACATCATGTTGAAATATTGCAATTTATTCAAAATTTAACTCTTGCCATAGTATTTGTATTTTTCAGAAGACATTGCTTTTTACATTGGCTCATTTTGTGATAAATTTTCATGAAACTTTGTACACCCTCCAAAAAATGTATTCGAGCAAAGATAAAATTCCTGTTTTAGATTTGCGAATAATAATTGAGTTTTTGAAAAACGCACAACTTGACAGAAATATGCAAAGTCATATTTATACATAGCCTATTTCATATTCTATGATAAATAATTTTGAAGACACGAAACCAACGTAGGAAATTTATCTCTTACTCGAATACTTTTTTTGGAGGGTGTACGTCAATTTCAACACACACACAATGACAACAAACATTTTCAGAGATCGAATTTCATTGTTTCTTTGAGTAGAAGGCGCTTTCAGTTGTTTTATTATTATTTTTTCTTCATCTTTTTCTGAAAGAAATAAACTAAAAGGAAACTTTCAGGGAAAAAAGTACAAATCTTTAAATTTGGGGGCTTTTCGCGTCCCCAAGAAGTATTTTTGGGGACAAAATGAAAAAAAGATCTGTATTTGAGGACTGTCCTCGAATTTCGAGGACGTATGGTCACCTTAGTTTTACCATATAAGACAATGAAGAACATCCTCTTGAAACCCACAGGTATACGGTTTATCCAGATCCACACCCCCAGTGCAAACCTCGGGAGAATGTTTCGCACCGGTCAACCGTATCACACGCCGAGGAAGGACCGTTAGGTTTCCATCCTATTTAAAGGATATGTCCTCTAATCGTTTTCACTGGGGAGGGAGTGTGTAGCGTCCTCTATGGGCCCGTTTACATCTGCAAAAATGCGGAGTAAATCCCGGGACTTACACTGCTTTCTACCCCGCTTCCCCTACTTAGTGAAAAAAAATGCGAGGTAGAAAGATTCCTGGTCGAAAGGAGGGTTAATGCAGAGTAAGGTGACCAAACGTCCCCATTTTCAGGACGTTTTTCAAATTGTCCCCAGAATGTAAGAATGGAACTGGGGACAATTTTTAATTATTGCATTGTTTTTCAATTAAATTACTGTTAATTATTGCAGTAATTATAAATGTCCCCAGTTTTGTTGTCAGAATCGGGGACATGTCCCCGATTCTGACTACAAAAATCTGGTTACCTTAATGCAGAGTCAACCCCGCTTTCCCATGATGCATTGCGAGTTTTCTCCTGTACTCCGCTTTAACCCGGGATTTTCCATTTTCACATGTAAACGGGCCTTATCGCTTCATCTTATTTTTAATTTTTGTAATAGGGAGTATTCACCTGACGTCATAATTGTAAGAGCGCCACGCAGCGGTGAAATTCGTAAGCTAGTTTTGTACAGCCAAACCGTATCAGTGCGTTCATTTTCGGTAAACAAGCAGTATATTTGAGGTTTAGCTTGACAAATAAGTTTTAATAATGTTGATGTGCGCCGAAATAAGTTGTAATAACCCTTCTGTGCGAAAAAATAATGTTTCGTATATCGGTTTTGCTCGTATAATTTTAAATAATGGATTAAAATACAAGTGACTTAACATTTGGTTTCCGTTTTCGTCCAATAACTTTAAATAACGGAGTAAAACTGCATGAGACTTTGTATTTTCGAAACTTCCCATTTTATTCAGCTGCTTTTAACAAAAATCTATTGTACCAAAAAGTTTGGCATTCATTATTTTAATCAATAAATCGTTATGACACTGTTTGCTTTATAAAGTATTAAAGAGTACAGCGTATACTTTTGTCTGATGAACAAGTAACTTATCTTGGATACGTATACGAATAATTCAGTATTTTAATATAAACCCATATGTTTGTTTGCCTTCCCTTCCATGATAGTTCATTGATTGGATATTCGCCATACCGTCATTTTTTTTACTAACAAGTCCAGTTGTAAAATGGTTGTAGAAGGGTTTTGAAGACTTGTAAGCAAGCTTTTTTTTACGTGTCACAGAGATGTAGCTAAAACCACATAGTTGCACTTGTCTATGTAAGTAATATCGAACCAAATACATATATTTCCTTGTACGAATCATCAATATACGGATCAATCTATGCAATTTTGCCAATTTTATTAGTATAATACTTTTTAGTACTATCTTCCAAATTTATATAATAATTTGAATTCGTTTTTACAAAATTTTAATTGCTTTTAACTTAATAATATATCAGCTCACAGCACAACTTCAGAGGTTTGTCTGTACAAAGCTGTCGTCTGCATTTCGAAACTAGTGTTTCCAGATACTAAAGTGTGACGTAGGTAAATATACCCTATATGGCAGCATTGGATTATTGCCCAGCAACAACTGGCAGTTCATTTTTGTACGGATGATAAATAAACGCGTTATGTTTTTCTTAAGTTATCGTGTCATCTAATTTTATTCATATACTAGCTGCGTGCCAGTTCTTCGCACGGTAGGAAACAAAAATTTTTCTTACATCTGTATTTCGAATTAATTCCAGTGGTGTGGAATCTAAAAAAAAAGGCTAATTTTTTTACTCTTGACGTACAGTTTGCGTCATGAGTACTAACCTGGCATCGTTGCAATATGACTAAAAAAAAACTACGTCATTGTCATTCACGATCAGAAAAGTGAAACGCTTGATGGTTTGCAGAGAACTCATGACTTTCAAAATGTCTTATTTTTACATCATACTGTTTTATAGGCTCAAGTTGTAGTATTAAATTCCTCAGACACCACAAGAAATGGTTAACCGTTTATTTAAAAAATAGCTGCGCACCCGCTCTTCATACGGGAAGAAGCGAATATTTTACTAAAATCATATCTGTATGGGACAAAACAAAATTTCATTTTTAAAAAAGTTCAAGTAATCTCCTCTGTTGAAAAAACTGTGGGATATATTAACGCAAATTAGAATTACATATCGTTTGTTCGGTTGCAAGACAACCGTTGAAAAAGGATGAACAGAATACTTTTAATTTCATGAAATATTTATAAACGTGGTATATTTTGATTTATTCATATTATCCTTACAAATCTACTAATACTACCTATTACGCATATTAATACTATCTATCTCCACTTCTCCCTCTTCAAGACTCGATTTAAAGAAACAACTTAGATTATTTGGCACAAATGGGACATATTCAATGGAGATTCTTTGAAATTTACGCATTAGCATAAGCAATAATCATTTCATATAATGGTTGCCATTAAGGAAGCTCTCCACATATTTTTTTAAATTTATGCATAGTTTTGCAAGATCGGCGTATTTAGCACCGCAAAACATTTCATCTCCCTAAGGGGCGAAAATATCCAAGCGGCGCCAATTTAAATATCCATGTATCCAATATAGCGATATCTTTTAAATCCTCCACGGTTCTCCTGAAAAACATCAAACTGTGTGATCTCGAGCAGCTAATTACAATCGCTTTAGTTGTGACAAAACGTTGGAGTTGCCGAGTTTAAAATTTCACCCGTTTTTTAAGTTTATGACGTCACTGTTTAACTGTCGTAAAAGATACCCCGGTTGGTTGAGGGAGTTAATTTCGATATTTCGCACAGTAGTTTTCAAATGGTATCATATTAAAACTTTGGTTTATGTAGGACCGCAATCCAACGTTTAAAATGCGTATGTTAGGAAACATATATGCCTGCGCCATAATTAAATGTAAAAAATAAAAAAGTAAATAGAAAATTTTTAATATATCGCGCTTTAAAATGAACTTTACAACTTTAAAATGAAGAACATTTACAGCTGCGTTAAAACATTTCAATTTTTAAATAAGCAACGGATTAAAATACCACTTATAATAAAAATAATCATGAATTTCTTAGTTTATTTCTACTGCAAGTTTTAATCAAAGTATCGTATCCCCGGGTTAAATACAGAGCGGGAATAAATACGTTAAAACTGTGGCGTAATTTTTACGTATCTGTTTTATCATTTGCCAAAGCAACTGACGACATAGATCCTCACTTGAGAATTGAAAATACGAACGGTGCACCATTAAAAATATGGATAGGTTGAAAAAAGTTTTTTCTAATCCTTTTTGTGGCAACAATGCAACATAAATTCTCGTACTATGATTTATTAATACAATGGCGTAAGCTCTCCGCGTTGATGGTATTAAATTCTAAACATTATGTTACATTAAAATTCGTAAAAAATCACCTAATTTATATAATCTGTTAGTTTTCATTTTAAAAGCGGGCGAAATATCTGTTTTATCAATTCCCAAAATATCAAAAAGTTATGACAGGTAGAATTCAAGATGCGATAGTTTTAAAATTATTTTACGAAAATTTTTTTCAACAGTCACCTTTAAATAAAAAATTCCTAAAAATCTGTAAATTATGTTACATATTCAGAAAAAACTGTTTTTAAAAGAAAATTTTCTCCTCTATCCGATGATGTAAATGTCGTTTTGCTACAAGCGTAATAACCGCCGTTATTACGAATTATTTGAGAAAAAATGCCAAAAATCGCATAAAACATAAAAAAAAAACCTTGGTCGAATTTTGAAAAAATCGCTTCAAGGTGCACAACTTCATGTTTAAAACTTCCTGATTACCAAGTTTGGTGTTTCTAAGTGTAGTCGTTTGTCCGTAACGCTGCCGACACACACACAGACATCTTCTTTCATAATAAGTAGAAAAAGAAAGAGTTAAAAGCTTATTACAGGTAAAAAGATTAACATAAAATAGCCCCTTCAGACCTATCATCCGCTCTACATAGCATGGTTGGAGTCAGGGGCGAGGCGTGAATATATGCCATGGTCATCGCTGCTTACAGATTTATCCCCCTCTTCCCCGCCAGTGCAAGCACACATCCACACACTGTGTTATAAGTTCTAATGAAACGACCGACGAAAAGAAAATTTTGATCATGGTGTGATGCAAATAGTCAAAAATATTATGTTCATATATTTTATCAACATTTAAGTTAAATATTTAGTACAAAAATATTTTTTTGAAAATTCCTATTCTAGTCTAAGCTGAATTTCTTATTTGATTCGGTTGATTACTGATTCATTTTTCAAAAAACACATAACTCAAAAGAAATACTAGACGTTGTCATTGGACTATAATTTATTTTTTATGTAACACAATATATATAAAATCGAACACATTAACACAGTAAATTTGTCTTACACTCGAATACTTTAATGAGGTGGTGTAAGAATAAAGAACATTTTGGATGTACTTCAAAGCAAATAAGATAATCTAACGTTTGAAAAAAAAAAAAAAAAAAAAAAAAAAAAACCATCCTAAATGGTTATTTGTATTATTTATTAATTTTAGAGATTTAATAATTAAAAATGAAAAATAATCTTAAATAGTTATTATTAGTAGTATTTATTTAGAAATTTATTAATTAGAAATGGGACATTTTTGATATGTACAGATATTGTACTTATCAGAACAGTAAAGAATAATATTCATCCATTATTTGAAAATAAAATCCATTCTTATTTTGGATGAATATTTTCCGATTATTATGTCGTAAAAAACTTTGTCTTAAGGATGCCAACATTTCTTTCTCGATCGATAGCAATGAAATATTACTCATCCGATTTTCACTTTGGGTGAATCTCTTACATGTGTGAATTCTTTTTAAAGCATGGGTCTTCTAGCCTCCGACAAATAGTCCATTTTTTGAGATATTCAAATTACAAATGCATAGGACATTTTTTTTAAATATAGAAATTTATTATTTTTTTCTTTTTTCGCATTAAAGTATTTATCAAAAGAACAAACAAAATATTTTCAACAAGTAATTTTATTATATTCAGAATAAGTTACATGAAACAGCAGTGCATTTTCTTATTATATAAAGAAATGACGCAAGAATTTAAAATAAGAAGAGACAAGAAATGATTTAATTTCAAAAATCATTTTAAAAAATATTACTCATCCGATTTTCACTTTGGGTGAATCTCTTACATGTGTGAATTCTTTTTAAAGCATGGGTCTTCTAGCCTCCGACAAATAGTCCATTTTTTAAGATATTCAAATTACAAATGCAAAGGACATTTTTTTAATATAGAAATTTATTATTTTTTTTCTTTTTTCGCATTAAAGTATTTATCAAAAGAACAAACAAAATATTTTCAACATAACAAGTAATTTTATTATATTCAGAATAAGTTACATGAAACAGCAGTGCATTTTCTTATTATATAAAGAAATTACGCAAGAATTTCAAGTAAGAAGAGACAAGAAATGATTTAATTTCAAAAATCATTTTAAAAAATGATTTTATTTATTTTAATTTAAAACCAAATTAAACGCATCCCACAGATAGACATTGCCGTTCTGTAATTCGTTCGTGTCAACTTTCACATGCACACGCATTTATATATTTTTTGTACAATCAATCAGTTCAGTCGCTTAGTGGTGTTAAAGCGCTGGTTGGATGCTATCTTTTTAGAGATGACCTGGCTCACTTTTCACCGTATATTCCTCCCGAAATTTTCGCGCTATTTGATTGGCCAAGGAACTGCGCGCGTCATCGGAAGAGATGCTCTGTTATGAGCGCATCTCTTTTCCGGTCGGGACGATTTCCTTTATGACCAAAAGATGGCAGCAGTAAGAATCTTGTATAAACGGAGGTTTCTCTGCGAAACCAAACAAGAAAATAATAAAATTACCTTATAAGCCATTTCTTTGGAAAAAAAAAAGATTATTCTATTGCGAAAATTTTATAAAATTGGGTTTTTAAATACGCTGAATTCAAGTTCAAAACTCTTCGCATTTTTCAGAAACCTGCTACTCATCTGCGCATCGTGCACGGACTGAAGGCTTCGCCCCTGGTTGGAGTGGTTGTCATATTGGAATGCGGATACATTGGATTATTCTTCATTTATAAAAAACAGTTTTAAAATATGAAAAAGAAACTTTCAGAAGTTATGCGCTTGAGACCTTGCAAAAAGTCAGTTGCTGGGACAAATGAATCAAGTTAGGGTTACCAAAGCGCACTCTGTCCCTTATATCTGCTTTATGGCCCTACTCACCCCCAAAATTTTCAATTGTTAAAAAAATAACACATAGTTTCAATGTTGCCATTGGTCCAACTCAGAATTCTGATTCTGAATACAGAATATCGATTCTATCGATGTTTTAACGGTGTTTTTCGAAAAAATCATGTGATTTTGGTACATAATTACAAATAAATTAATTATGCCAGGCACTTCAAAATTTTGAAACTGTCTCTTTACAGGCTGCATTATATACTGCGAAGACAGGCCAATCTGTATCGGTTTCAAAACTTTTAGAAAAAACTCTTAAAAATCGGAAATTTTTGCAAAACGTGTCACTCTTCGAAAAATCTTGCAGCTCAGATCCATATTTAAGAATTTTTCCTGAAAATTTCACAAAAGCCACAGCGTTTTCGCTTATCGCAGTGTGTAAAGCAGTTTATGAAGAACCATCTGGAATTTTTTTGGAGACTATGGTGCTATTAGTTTATTTCAATTTGTGTACCAAGACTAAAAACAGAGTTCTTTTTTTTTCGAAGAACAGCCTTAACGCACACTTTGGACATTTTAGAATAAAAAATTCTCTAAATGGCAAGGGGATAGCAGCGAAATAAAAAAGTATAGCGAAATATATAAAAATTACTGAAATTTTGTAATTCACTACTAAGTCACTGATATTCAAAAAGAACTGACAAAAAAAAAAAAAAAAAAAAAAAAAAAAAAGAACTGACATTCAAAATTTTCACCAAAAATCACTGAAACAGAGACAAAGTCACTGATTCTGGTCACCCTGGCGAAAACCCGTTCCGCGGTAGACAGTTGGGAGATGTGCCAGTCTCGCAGCCGAAAGGTTGTGATTTTGATCCTGGGATCAACCAAAGACCGCCTAACGATCGGTAGTGCTGCCATCTATCGGCTCCTGAATGAGATAGAAATGAACTGTTCAGGTGTCTGTGGTAGAAATGAACTTACTTGGCAAGTACTTTGGGGGTTGGTACCAAATTCTGTAAAGCAGTTCATTAAATTAATAGAAAGTCCTCCTACCAAGGCACCCCCCTCCTAGGCAGATACCCCGCGTGCAGGTTTGCCTTAAAACACAACACACACTCTATAAAGCAGAGATGCCGAAGCCCCATCATCCATGAAAACAAGACAGGACAGAACAACTGGTAAAGACCTACGTCACGTGATCTAGCTGAGCTACATCGTCTGCTAGTGAGTTTGTTTTGATTTAAACGGCGAGTTCATGGTGGGACGTTGGCTGAAAGTAGTTTTTTAAGCCTTGCTAAGCAATATAGATCGAATAGTAATACAAAAGAACTTGCAAAAGTGTTTTAAAACATTTTAATAAAGATATGTAAGTTGAGTAGTCGTTTTGTAAAGATATTATTTTTTTGTACTAAGGTATACAGATTAAACTCGCTATTGGTATTCGTTTTCGTTAGAGTTGGGATGTTAAATTTTTACTGTGAGTGTGTTTTTAAGTTTTATTAAAAGTTTTGTTAAAAAGCATTCAATTGAACGCATCATACGCAGAATTGTAAACGGGCCATTTCGATTTTCAACTGCACACCCACCTTCAATTTTTCATGTGCCTATTAGTAGAGCTAGCAAGTGACTCGGCTATAAATATTTCCTATATATGCAATCACTAAGACATTGAATATGACGTTTTAAAAATGTTATGTTTAATTCTAGTTGTAATATTTCCCCCTCTGATTTGCCTCTTTTCCAGATCAGAAATACACAGAATCCACCAAAATAATTTTTGTGAATTTCCCGATATTCATACAGTGAAATCCCCTATAACAATATTTTGGGGGTCAGAGACTATAGGACATGACGAATAAAATTATTTTTGTTCAAGTATTATCCTATAGTCTGAGGCGTCACTATGGGGCGATCTGCTTTCATTCAGAAACCTCGTCGCACTCACGTAAACAATATGGGAAGAACATGTTAGCGTTGAGTAATTTTTACACACCTCCAATGTTCAGTCAAATACGCTTTACTAGAATTTAGAGACGCCATAGCCTATAAATGTTCATCGCATATTTAAATAATTTACTTTCCGAAATTTATGAATAGGAGAAAATATACAATTTTACAGATTTGAATTAAAAATCTATACACGTATGCATGTATTTAAACAACTACATATTTTTATAAATTAATTTTAGAAATGAACACAAATTTGTGAAGGACCTGCTTTTCACACAAAGAATTTTTTGCAAAGTCCTCATTAAAGTGAAAAACATTTGCGCCTATTACGATCTTTTTGTGAAAATAACTGTCCAGAGCTAAATGGCTAAATTAAAAGCACTATTCCAACTGATAAGAAAATTTATGTTTCTGGCGAAAGCTTAAATATGTGAGAGATGTGACAATGCAAATAACTCTCTAAAAGATGTATTAATTCCGCCGAACAAAAAAGCTCCTAAAGTAAAGCAGCTATTCGTGAACACTTTATCACGGAAACAGAAAGCGTTTAAAATTTCCTACGATGAATGATTCGAAATCCAGACCCACAAATATCATCAGTCATACTGGAAATAATTCTTCTATTAAGAGTTAAAAAAAAAAAAAAAATCGTTGCTGTGGATGCAGAAATGGATGATGTAAGTTTTGTTGTGTTCGGAGCGACTAGTGGAGGGTAAGAAATAATGGAGTGAAGGAGCAAATGGAAAGAGGAGAAGTAAAGGGTAAATTTAGGAACGAATTTCAATCTATTAATGAATAGATGTAACTTCTGCATAGTTGGCAAGTACTTCAATATCTTATTACATTAATTCATATCTTGTTAGATTTTTTTCTCCATTATCTGCCAAAAAGTAAAGTATACATATGACTACTATGCATCAGGGCCGGGCCAAGGGGGGTGCGAATGTAGGCGATCGCCTAAGGCCCCGCGCTTATAGAGGCCCCGCTCCTTGGGCCCTTTTATTGCTATCTCTATATAAGACATGATAGAGAAGAGGCCCCGCTCTTGCGCTTCGCCTGGGGCCCCGCACGCCCCTCGGGCTGTCTCTGTATGCATGCATGCATGTATAGTAGTTTGCGACAGATACTGGAAAACATTTTTTTCCCCCAGCGTGGCATGAATGAAACAATAGATACAATTATTGAAAGCATAACTTCTTGCATAATGTTTTGAGGGTACTTTATCATTTAAAGAATATTTTTAAATTTTCGTTGGTCATATCTTACTCCAAACTGCACCCTCTCAAAAAAGTATTCGAGTACGTCGAATTTCCTACGTTGATTTCATAAATTGAAAATTAAACTTTTCATTAAAGTATTTATTTACATTATTATAACTTTTTATACTTCTTCTATTAAATTCTGTGTTTATCAGAAAACTAATTAATTGTTCGCGGATCTAAACAAGGAAATTTTGTACACCTTTTCCTCTCAGACAAAGTAGTTGTTCGATGATTAAACTCTGAAGAACATTTCACTGCTGAAGTAAACGTCGTTTAGGTAAAATATTTTTTTTTTTTTTAATTCAAAGCAATAGGTTATGAACTATCATATTATGAGAATTTTACAGATCTAAAACAAAAAAAAATGTATATTTCTTGTAGCACTGTAGCTTTAAAAATTATCATAAACAAGAAAAATGAAATTTGAAAAAATAGTTCTGTTTAAGAAGCAAATAGGCGTAAAAAGGTTTCCTCCTGTAAGGATGAGAAGATGCTTATACAAGTTTCCTCTCTCTGGAAATGGTTTCTTTCTACAGACGCCATAGGCATAAGGCTTTTCTTTTGTATGAGTGCGAAGATGCCTATTTAAGATTTCTTTCCGAGAGAATCCTACTTTACACATCAAACATGAGGTTTCTCCCTTGTATGAGTGTCAAAATGCAAGGATGTATTTAATGCTTGTGTGTGGGGGGGGGGGATCCAGTAGGTCCGCCCCCCCCCATATTTTGAATTTTGTTACTAAAATGATAGTCTTTTTGTGAAGATATTCTGCTCTTTTTAACGTCTAGACCCCCCTCTGAAATTTTTTCTAGATACGTGGCTGTTAAAACGAGTGTTCTAGTTTTCTCTTTGAGAGAATGCTAGCTAACTTACACACATCACAAACATAAGCTTTCTACTTCCTATGAATGTCGTGATGGGTATTCAGATTTCCTTTCTCAGAGAATGCTTTGTTGAACACATCACAAACGTAAGGTTCCTCCTTTGTATGGACGTGAAGATGAACACTGAAGTTCCCTCTCTGAGAGAATGCTTTCTTACACACATCGCAAATGTAAGGCTTCTCTCCGAGAGAATGCTTTCATACACGCATCACAAACCTAAGGTTTCTCTTCTGAATGGGTGCGAAGATGAACGTTCAAGGTTTCTCTCCGAGAGAATGCTTTCATACACACATCACTAACCTAAGGTTTCTCTTCTGAATGGGTGCGAAGATGAACGTTCAAGGTTTCTCTCCGAGAGAATGCTTTCATACACACATCACAAACCTAAGGTTCCTCCTTTGTATGGACGCGAAGATCACTGAAGTTCCCCTCTGAGTGAATGCTTTCATACACACATCACAAACCTAAGGTTTCTCTTCTGAATGGGTGCAAAGATGAACGTTCAAAGTTTCTCTCCGAGAGAATGCTTTCATACACACATCACTAACCTAAGGTTCCTCCTTTGTATGGACGCGAAGATGAACACTGAAGTTCCCTCTCTGAGAGAATGCTTTCTTACACACATCGCAAACGTAAGGCTTCTCTTTTGAATGGGTGCGAAGATGAACGTTCAAGATTTCTCTCCGAGAGAATGATTTCATACACACATCACAAACAAAAGGTTTCTCCTTTGTATGGATGCGAAAATGTCTCTTCAAGGTTCCTTTCTGAGAGAATCCTATCTTACACACATCACACTCGTAAGGTTTCTCATCTGTATGGATGCGAAGGTGAGAATTCAAGTCGCGTTTCCGCGAGAATCCTTCCTTGCACACATCACACAGAAAAGGCTTCTCCCCTGTATGTGTGTGAAGATGTACTTTCAGGGTTTCTCTGTGGGAGAATGCTTTTTTACAGACATCACACGAGTAAGGCTTTTCCTTTGTATGGGTGCGAAGATGTCTAATCAAGGTACTTTTCTCGGAGAATCCTATGTTACACACATCGCAAACATGAGGTTTCTCCCCTGTATGGACGTGAAGGTGCCTATTCAAGTCGTACTTCTTTGAGAATTCCTTACTACACACATCACACACGAAAGGCTTCTCCCCTGTTGTATGAGTGGAAATATGTACATTCAGATTTCCTTTCTGAGAAAAAGCCTTCATACACACATGGCACATATAAGGTTTCTCCTTTGTGTGGATTCGAAGATGCCTACTCAAGTCTCCCCTCAGTAAGAACGCTTTCGTACACACATCACATGTAAAAGGTTTCTCCTCAGTATGGATGCGAAGATGTCTATTCAAGTCTCCTTTTCGAGAAAATCCTTTCTTACACACCTGAGGCTTTTCTTTTGTATGGGTTCGAAGATGTCTGTCGAGGTTTTGTTTCGTAGAAAAAGCTTTCATGCACATTTGAGAGGTGTTCAAGCATCCTGTCTCAGAGGACACCTTCTTACTCACATCACACATGCTAGGTTATCACAATTCTCCTCAGTATGGGACCTGAGATGTGTATTCAGGTTTTGCTGTGGATGCTGAGACACATTTAGCAGCAGGTACTGGTGCAGTTTTTTACATCCATGCGAGCACAGCAATAACTACGGAAGATGATCTAGAATGCAATTCCGCTGTAATAAAGAAAAAAAAACTGTTATTTTAGTATTTTTAATCACAATATACAATAGACTCTCTCTTAACCGGCCGTATTGGATTTAAATAATAAGAAAAAAGTTTAAAAAAACAGAAATTTCGAGCAATGACTGCAGGGTTTCTACAGATTTCACAGCTTTTGCTTCCCTGACTTTATCTAGCGTGCTTTCCCGAATTTTGCGATTCTATTTTCAACATTACAACCTTTAATTAATATTTTTTTACATATTTTGCCCCTTTTTTTACAAATAATAATAATAAAATTAATATATACAAGAATCTCATTTGATATCAGATTCTAACAAAAACCATGTTTGATAATAGTTTAAGATAAAACTATAAGCATATTTTAACTGCACAAAATATGATCATAAAGAACACATTTTAAAATCATTTATAAGGTTGAATGAAAAAATGAAAATAAAAAAATCTATACTTAGGTTCAAACAGCAAATATTTTCTTGGTTTTACCGCAAAATTCAATTTTTCTTGCATTTCCCTGACATTTCTTCAATTTCTGTTAATTTCCCTGACTTTTTTCCCAAATCCTTGACCAAAACTCATTTCCCTGACTTTTCAGGTCTGTAGAAACCCTGGACTGACACTGACCTCCTTTATATCATATACATATGGAGCAAAATTGCTGGAAAAAGGCTTTGTGCTATGCAGGGCCCCTTGCTAAAGGCAGGGGGGGGGGGAGAGCCTCCCTCCATAACACTGGAAAATTCTATTAAACTTGGCAAAATTAGATACCTAGTTGGTTTGGAAAAAAAAAAAAAAAAAGACCTAACAGAATTACACAAATCGATTTTTTAAATGTGAGAAGTTGGTAATATAGTTGATAAAAAAATAAGTTGGTAAAAACCGCTATTTGACTTGGCAATTTATCGCCCCCCGTCAAAAAAATTTTTAGCATTGGTCCTGGTGCTATGTATGTAGAACAACAAGCATCAGCTTTCTCCATCGATGTGATACTTGAAAAAGAAAGTGACGGAACTGTGTAGTAAGTTGTCGAACTTTTAGTCTTCAGCAGAAAAAATAAAAGCAACAACAAAATGACTGGTGTTTTTAAAACTGTTCTCCTAATTGCGAAACTTTTGAAATAAGTTAAAACTTCTCTTACAATGCAGTTCCATCGATTAACTATAGATACATTTTCATTTTCCGCTTTAGCCGGATCAAAAGAGGACTACAGACTTTCTTATATGGAGAACTGTTAAACAAAACTGACAGTCCAGTTGCCTGGTGGAAGAAAAATAATAAACAGTATCCAATTTTGTGCAAAATATCCAAAAATTTTGTGTGCACTCTCCAGCACTGCTTACAATGAGCACGTTTCTACGAAAGCAAGAAACATTTACAATAACAAACTGAATTGCATGTCTCCTGAACATGTTGAACAGTTGGTGTTTCTGCATCGCAATCTGCAATATATGGTTTAATTATTAAAATACTGCATATTGCAGATCTGACATATTGCAGATATATCTGATATATTTCAACACCATTTTAGTGTCTTTCTTTTTCTACAAATTATGTCATTATCAAAAAGGTAATCTTTTCCCACAGCTTTAAATGTGACTTATTTTTATTTGCACAGGTATGTAGCTAAATTTTTATTTGCAGTAGTTCCACATTAGAGGCTTTTCTTATTGTTATTTTTATTAATCTTTTCTAATAACTTTAGTATCCCCAATTACACATTATGTAACCAATAAGTATACAAATTTCTTTGTATATATATACTATTTTGTATACGGATTAAAATTTCCGGCTTTTTCTTGGGAAACGACAGTGTTTCAGAATTAGTCTTTGAACGTTTCCCAGAAAAAAGAGTTGGCTTTATTTGCGCCCGGCTAACCGAAAAATACCCTAATTTGCCACCATATACGTTAGTGCTGAAAGTTAATTGCATCGTTATACTAATCAAACTTAAATACAAAGGAAGCATTAGTCAATGTAACAAGAATGCGAATCACTTATATATATTGTAATGCTGCTGATTGCAAAGCTTGCACTGGATTCGAGGATAATAAAAGAGTTTTAATTCCACTTATAAAATATTTTGGTACTATTTTACCAAATTCTTGCAAAAAACTCAATTTCCAAATATACCTGCATTTGCGATGACAGTAAATAAATCTGAAGGACAATCCTTCGAAAAAAGTGCAAATTTATTGAGGCAGCACTTTTTATACATGTTCAGCCTCAGCAAGTAGAGTTCAATCATTCGAGGTTTAAGATTTTATAACTCCGAACATATAGGAATTTAGCCGAGAACGGCTCCAGGGTGAATTTTCAGAGAGGGTCACTAGACTTATTAGATTAGCCTAAATTGTTCGAAACGCAAACTCAATGTGTGAAATCGTACGGGAGCGTGTGAAATTCAAGGTCGGTAGAGGGAGATGACCCCTAGGACCCACTCGCTGGAGTTGCCTTTGCATTTAGCAAAATATGATAGAGTTTTTAGAAAAACACTGTCTTCATAGAAAAGTATGGTGGTTGTAAACTGAAATTGTACTACAAAAGTGGTCACTCTAGACAGATGGTCCTTAGCCTAAGTGGTCAATTTAGTAGGTTCCACTGTATATATGGACTGTATTCCACTAAAAAAAAAAAAAAACTTTATGGTCGAATATTGACCACTGGCAGACAACTAGTATTATATATTGTTTTTATGAATTGATGAATATAATATTGTTACGAATTTTCGGGTCAACCCGCTGTTCTGGGGCTTAAAGTAGTTCAAAATTCATGTTCTACGCTTCAAATAGTTAAATTTTGCTTTTTGTTGCATCAAAATCGGTCAACTAGAACGGAGATTTCAGTTTTCCCATTGTTTTTCTATGGCGGTTCTAGAAATCTTGAGAAATATTGGTCCTAGGCCTTCGGTAACTTCACTTTCGGGGACTTATTTTTGGCGATATTTAGCCAGAACTTGCCAAGCTTGGCGACATTTTGGTCATTTGGTGCGATTTTCTCCCTACGGGGCTTGTAAAGTTGCTTTTGCTGCATTAAAATCACTTAATAACCTAACATTTCTCTTCTATGACGTAATAAAAATTCCCGCTTTATGTGGAATCCTTGAGAAAGACTTTTCTGGAAGCTTCTTGTAGCATCTGCGTCGACTATAAATACAAGCATTTAAACTCCCACAGTTCATGGTGAGTTGAGCTCCCGTCCAGTGAGTTTGATGTGTTACGCTATAGAAGCAGTGTTTTGGCTTGCTTTTCGAAGCTGATTTTTAAATGCTGTGTGTAAATTCTTCATTGCTGCATCTTAAGGGATTGTGTACAATATCCCTTGCATATTTCCACTGAATTTCGCCTGTGGAAGTGTTTTATTTTGTCTGAGAATTACAGCATTTGTGAAAGCTTCGGTACTGAATGGACTGTTATAAACAAGCTACTGGCTGTTAGTGCCTGTGAAATTTGTACAGCTGATTCTTCGACGAAGTTCTAGAAGCAATAAAGTTTGTGTTCCATCCTGACAAGTGCACTCTTTTTTTCTAGAACTTTCTACACCAACTGGACTTTAGAACCATGAACACAGGAAATTAGCAGAGAATTTCTGCAACAATACTTAAATTTGCTTAATTTTTCTCAGATTGTACAGTATAAATTAATTTACTTTCAATAATACATAAAAACAATGAAATTCTTACAATTACTCAGTATCGGCTGAGAACTCGGTCAAAATTTTGCTGAGTACTCGGTACAATTCAGTATCCTGCAATATAGTTTTGCTGGTCCCTGACACTCAAACAATTCCGGGCAACCTGCTCCAAGATAAAACTTGTACCGCCATTATTCCAAGACTAAAAAGTTCAAAAAGATTGTAAAGCACAAAAAGCGTAGTGACCTCTACACCCTTTGTACAATCCGATTGAAAATTTTCATAATTATGTATAAAAATATAGCAAACAATCTGTGCTGTTTTAAAAATCTGACAATCCACCTAAGTTTTTTGCAATTGTTGGCGATTTTCTGATCCCTTTTATTTCCAAGAGTAAAAAAAAGTGAATCATTCGTGTGGCAAAATTAGGCTCTGCAAATGACAATGACGTCATATTTGAAGTCACGGTCATCAGGCTTTGGAGAGAAAATTTCTGCTTTACCTAAGGAATAATTTAATACAAAATTCATGTACCATTAATTACTTATTCAGTAAATGACTTCTAATTTATTTACAAATTATGTGAATCATTTAGTAAAACTGCAAAAATTTAATATTCAAAAGGGTTAAATAATTTTACAATTGTGCAAAATGATTTCGAGGCCATATTTTAACTAAACAAATTTATCAATTTACTATAGTAAAAAAACTATAAAGCCATTCATTATAATTTATGTTTTACTAATTTTTCACAAATTTTTTTATTTAAGTACAAATGCATGTTTGAGCAAAAGTTTTATTGTTACAAAGAAAAATATTTTTAAAGAAACAATACATTGCAGCATGAATATAGCGATAAATATCACAATAGGTTATTTTTCTCTTCAACGGTAATCTCCCCAGGCGCCCCTTCAAAGAGATTTTGCTACTAAAAATTGTATTTATTAAAGTATCGATTTTAAGCGAAAAAGTTAGTTATAGAATTATTTTAGTATGTTGCAAATTTCAGTCGGTAAGAGGCCCGTGTGCCATAGGTCGCACAAGCCAGTCGCTAAGCAGTACGGGTGCTCTAGGTTGCACATCTGGTCGCCGAAGGCGGCTAGTTATATAAGAGGATTCATTAAAAACCATTTTTTTGGAGCTAGTGCTTGGCGAGTTTCACCTGCACAAAATAATTTATGCTTTTTAAATACAACAGAAATTCTATTTGCAGTATCATATGCATTTGAAAAACAGGAAATGCCATGGAAATTACGTTAATTTTATGCCAAATTAAAAAGCATAAGAGAGAAAAGTCCAAATGCATTTCTTAAAGTTAATAAATTTCTTACCAATAATATAAATGTGTAAGTTTGTGTGTTAACCCTTTCGCGCCTAACGGGACACATACGTCCCAAGCAAATTCCAAAAAATTCTTTTGGGACAGAAACGCTTCTCTGTCTAATGGGAGACTTTCCCACCAGTCCTGCCAATATTTTTGAAGGTACTTTCATTCACAGAACATAGATGGCACTACCGTACATCATGTAATTCCCGCGTTTTTAGCAGCTCATTCCATACAGTTTAGTTTCATTTATAGTTAATAGTATCGTTTTGGAAAATACCGCCTGAAAATTTGAGTGATCCGTAAATCTAAAGCCAGAGACGTTACTCACGAAGCGGATTACCTCTAATAAACTGGTAAGTGGCAAAGTTTTACTTTAGTTTTTATTATCGGGACATATGTGTCCCTCTCGTCTTGGTTAGTGGGAATATATTGTCCCAACAGTCCTATGTGATCATTTCTCTTGATATTATATTTTTTGGTTACTTTTGAAATAGTTGCTTATTATTTTTAATTTAGGCACAAATTAATTCAATCTAAAATGACTCGATGCCGGGGACTTACTGATGAAGAAATAAAAAAAAATTTTAGAAGAGTCAGATGATGAAGATATTGATTTGGATGATGAAATAGACGATCCCGATTTTCAAGATCCAGCACACAATATGCAGTACTCATCCGATGCAGACGAGTGTGAAATGGATATCGATCATGATACCATTCCCCAAAATACAAAGAACAGCGATGCTTTGAGCGATGCTGATACGGCATCACTTTCATCAGTTCATGAGATACCATCAGCTAATGCTTCAGGCTGCAGACCAATCTTATGGTTTCATGCAGATTCAACTTTCCAACCTCGAATGACAATTCCAGCAGAGTCATCGCCTAGTTTGTTATTCAACTTAAATCGTTCAGCTACCGAATTGGACGTGTTTCTCAAGATATTTCCACGAAGTCTTATGATTTGGATCTCTCAATGCACAAACCAACGATTCGAAAAGCTAGGACAAACAATTCACCCTACAGACCCCTCTGAAATTATGCTTGTCCTTGGATGCTTGCTTGTCATGTCTTACAATAAGGTGCCGAAATTCTCTCATTATTGGTCATCTAATCCTTCTTTGGGAAACTTAGCAATAAAAAATGCTATTTCAAGAGACAGATGTAAAACGTTGTTGTCGAAACTATATTTTGCTGAACCAGAAAATGCAAGTAAAACATATTACATCGACGAGGTTGTTTCGTGCCTGAAACAAACCTTCAAACAGTGCCGAAGTGAAAGCTCATATCAATCTATTGACGAGTCAATGGCGAAATTCAAGGAACGTTCGTCCCTCAAACAATATATGCTGATGAAACCTGTGAAAAGAGGGATAAAAATTTGGCAGCGATGTGATTCAAAAACAGGATATGTATATGACATGAACATTTATTCCGGAAAAGAAACGGGTGAAGTTCAAGGCACACTCGGGGAACGGGTAGTATCAAAGCTAACGGAGACAATCTGAGGAAAAGACGTTATGCTTGCGTTTGACCGATTTTTTACAAGCGTGCACCTGATGGAAACCCTGGACTTTCCTGCTGTTGGTATGTGCATCAAGACAGGCGCGTAGCCAGGAAAATTTTTCGGGGGGGATATGAACTTATATGTGTATAAATAGACGGAATTTCATCACTAATCCAAACATTTCGGGGGGGGGGGTAATATATCCCGATATCCCCCCCCCTGGCTACACCCCTGCATCAAGACACGCAAAGATGTTCCTAATTTTGCAACAAAACTAAGCAAAAGGGGTGAGGCTGAGTTTCTCGTAACTAAAAATGGAACAATGTGTGCGTGTAAGTGATTCAAAGGAAGTGATGATTCTAAGTAATTGCCACGAAGCTAAATACTCAAAAGTTAATCGCACCTGAAAGATGGGAGCAAAGAAGAATTTGAGTGCCCTGTGGCAATCGAATTCTATAACAAAATCATGGGAGGTGTAGACCTTGCAGACCAAATGGCAAATGTCTATGAATTAGATCGAAAATCTTGCAAGTGGTGGAAAAAAGTATTTTTTCGTCTATTGATGAGTGCAGTGGTCAACTCATGGATTGCGTACTGCGAACTTAAACATCGAAAAACCCAACTTCTTGATTTCATTGTACCTCTTGCAGAAGCCTTGATGGCGTCCGGAAAGCTCAACGCACAGTATCAACGCCGTAGAGGAACTGGACGCCTATCCAAAACATCACGAAGCTTACTCAATGTTGATGACCATCTGCCAGTAACAACAAAAACACGACGGCGGTGCCGTAAATGTGCACAATACAGAAATGTATAATTCAAAATAAACGCTATTTTAACATTTATTCAATAACAGTTTTTGAGCATTTATTAATACTCCCCTTAGACATTTTGTTTAGCGAAAGAAAAAGTCAAACTGTATTGTACAGAAAAGATTAAAAAACAACTGAAATTAGAAGAATGGTTTAAACAAATGACAAAAAACAGCTGGTTTACTGAAAATCTCTGATTAAAAGTCTATGGACAATCATTGCTTTGATCATGGCCAAAATTTCGCTAAGTATGGCTCAATTTTGAATCAAGGTTTCTAAAACTGATCTCCGCTAGGCAATATCTTTCATATTCGGCGAGAAATAGCCAAATGATATATATCGATATATTATTGAGGTATCATATCTCAATTTCAAATTACAGTTGATAATTGTTTTTATAAACCTCTTTTTTATGAACACTTTCGCTTTTCAGAATTTGTAAGTGGTCCCCCAAATATATGTAATGTAATGTTGCCATAGATTGCAAAGTTTTTTACAATCTTTTTTTATTTTAAATAAACTTTTGATTTTATGAACTATTTGGAGGGATAGATGCAGACAAAATAAGGGTCTGTTTTATGTCTCCCTTCACAAAAATACAATCAATTGAAACAACTCTTTATTGGCATTTTTTGCTTTATATTTTGCTTTGCAAATTAGTTTAAGAAAAAAAAAGTGATTTTCACAAAAATGTTTTATGAAAATTCACAAATATATATATTAAAACTCACAAAAATAGGACACTGGAAAAAATTTATGGATCAACTGCTGTTTTGAGTGGTCTTAAATTCATAAAAATGTGAAAGTATAAATAAGCTTAAATTCATAAAAATGTGAAAGTATAAATAAGCTTAAATGAAGTGCATCGAAAATTCATATAATTTAATAGACATGCGAGGAGGTCATGTGGTGTCTATATTAGACTTTTATTTATAAGAAACATAGTGTTATACATAAGAATTTTTCTTTTTCATGGGTACAAAGATGTATTACAAAACCTTTCTTTTCAAAAAAGAGAATTTTTTTTTTTTTTTTTTTTCTACATACCATACAATTTTTTGACAATTACGAATATGAAAATGTCTATTTAGCTTTTCTTCCCAGAAAATGCTTTCACATGTAAGAATTCTTCTTTTTATGGTTGTACACAGACTTACACGTTCATCTGTAATGGATTACAAGAAATGATATGGATTTTCCATTACTAACAATTTTCAAAAAGATCGACTAGTGACCGTTTATTTAGTAAAATATAAGTAACCTTGATGATAAAAATATCAACTATCAAAATAATTTGTTAATAATACAATTTTATCATAGCATTTTTGAAAAATTTGTAAAATATTATTTTAGTCATTGATTACAATCAGGGTTGGTTTTTTGACATCAAAAACTGATTTTCGACATGACAAGCATCAAAAACTGGTTTAAACTGTCAAAAACTGGTTTAAACCGTCAAAAATTGCCAAAAACTAATCCATAAAAGAAAGAGAACACTATGCCAACTAATCATGCAGTATATTTACATTTTGCATTAAACTAAATGCCTAACTAAAATTAATTACATTAAAATATAACAATTATGCTAGCACATAAGTTGTGCTCACTAAGAATAATTAGTTTAATACCATTTATATGATACAAATTTAGAAATTTAATGTATACAATATTATCTATACAAATTGTACATATCAGTGGCATAGCCAGAAATTTATTGTGTGTGTGTGGGGTTACGACTACTACAACTCCCATATATGTATACGTGTGTGTGATACGAGAGTGAAGAATATACTTTTTGCACAGCAAAAAATATTCCTCATTGGAGAGAGTTGTGACTCCCCTATCCCCCCTTGGCTACGCCACCTATATATATAATTAATAAATAATATTCTGCAGTTTTTCAAAAATTTCAAACTAAAGTATGACTAAACATTTCCCAGAAGAAATATAAAGTTAAATTTTGTTTAATCTAAATTGAAAAGGCTTTAAGGAACAGCCAATAGTATAGCAATTTCACTCATTTAGACTAAAGAGATAAAGATCAGAACCTTTTAACTATCAGAGTACTAAAGTTTCTTATTCAAAATAGAATTAGTAAAAAATTTTGGGACTTGAATGCAATGAGTAAGCACATCCTTACAAAGTACATAATGGTCTTATCTTCTTAAAAATAAATAAGCCTGATACATGTAAACAAAGTAAGCATTTTTTACAGATTATAGTGCTTTATTTTTCTAAATATTAATTGATTAATTTATTGCAGCTATTAAAGTACAAGCTATTTTGCAATAAAGTAACACTTAAAGGTATTGTTTATTTTTTCCACTTAATATTTGAGGTTTTTGACATGACGGTTTAAACCATGGTTAAAACTGTCAAAAACTGCCATGAGTCAAAAATTAGCCAACCCTGATTACAATCAATTGTAATCGACATGAAATCTTTGCATGATATGTAGTCTAGCTATCTCTTTGAGAGAATCACACATAGATAAGGTTTCTCAATTGAGTGGGTGAGCATATGAGAATTCATATGTACATTTTGAGAGAATTCTTTTTACGCATGTCACAAAATATGTGTAATTTTTTCTACAGTATAGGTGAAAAGAGCAATATTCAAATTTTGTTACTGAGAAAAAGGTTTTATTACACACACTAGACAAGTAAGGCTCCTCCAATGTATGAATGTGAATAATATGATTGTAAAAGTTTTCTTTAACTGAACAAATTCTTTCATAAGGTTTCTTTCTTCTATAGGTAAGATGATTTCAGGCTTCAATGATATAAATCAGTTATGATTTTAACAAACATTAAAAATTTGTCTAAATTTTTATGAATTTTCTCATGTTTTATAAATTGTCCAAGTTATTTTTACACACAAGAAGTAACTAATAATATAGTGTACTAACTAATTTAAATATACTGTACTAACAATTAGTACATTTAATGTATAATTTGATATTTTTAAAATCAATCCACAGTAAAATACAAAAACAGTATACACATTAATTACTTTGGATTATCTTTTTACGTGGAAGATACATTCTGTGCAACACAATACTAAAAACAGTGAAACTTAAATAAATGATGAAGGTGGATAGATTTGGCTGTATAAACTCTTCCATACCACACTTTGCATATTTTAAGTAGTAAATAAAGATGCAACAGATTCTAACAATGCTCCATAAAAAAAGCTATATTATTGTTAGATGAGCCTTTTAAAAAGCCCAAGTACATTCCATTTTTCTAGTTTTCAGATATTTAACTCATCAGCACTCGCACCTACTCATGTAACTTTAACACTCATATGGGGTAAATCTTATCCCATTTTGTTTCTTGTTATATTTTTGACTAAAAATGTTTATCAAAACAGATTTGTGGACTTATATTTTAAAATGCATCTCTTCAACAATGTTTTATAAGGGAAATTGCACTTTCCATTTTTATTTAGAGATTTTTCCCAAGAGTTACTATAAATATCGTATATTTTAGAAAATACTGTTCAATATATTTTATACCTAAAAATAATAATTATTCTATTAATATTAATATGATATTAATTTTTTGCCTAATAGCCTTTTGTCAATATATACTAAAAGGGAAACATTAATTTACATTTTGTTTATGTTTAGTTTACTTTAACAATGTAATGAAACATTGATACTCGCACGGGAGTATTCAATCCCAATGTCGAATGGTACTCCTTTCCGAAATAACAAAGAAATGGCATTCCTATACCCAGCCCAACTAGACCTTGACAGGTACTAGACACACACACACGACAGAATTGCTCTCAAAAAATTTCTCCTTTCTTACGAAGAAAAAATTGTCCTTGGGGTGAGATTTACCCACAGGATATATTGTACGAGTGCTTGCGGGTTAAGGTTTTACTTGGCTTATCATGGGAAATTCAGAGTTACACAGCAACTAGTACTGCTATTTAGAAGGTTGCAAGCAGGGTTGGAAAAAAAAAAACGTGGTTTATTTGGGGAAAAAAAAAAGGTTTTTTGGTTTAAACTGGGTATTTTTGGTTTAAACCAGGTTTTTAAAAAAAATCCTTTTATAATTACCTGTTACATACTTATAAATAAAATTATTTGTAAAATGTTCAAATAACAATTAATACTCTTTCTGAAAGTTATGAAAACAAAGTAAATAATCAACTGTTGCTATACTTGTGTGGACATTGAAATCATTCAATTTTAATATTTTATTATACTAATTTTATATAATATTACAATTTTTAGATACTATTTTTTATATTTAGTATATAATATAATACAATATTAATTGTTTACTACATTTTACATGGAATCTTGCACTTAGATTCATCAGTAATGATGGTGATAAGTTGTTATAAATGATATTTTTAAGGTCTAAAATTAAGTTGTTAAAGCACAAAACCTCTATTTTAGAAACAAATTAAAAATGCAGCCTGTAATTTAATTTCAATTAATAATTTTTAATAATGATAAAACAATAAGGTATCTATTAGATTGATATAAAAACTTATTGTTGATACTTATAAGGATAATTTTAAAAGAATATCAGAACATAATCCACGTGTAGTATTCAGAATTTTAAATAATTCCTTTAAAAAACCAATTTGGTTTAAACCATGCCAACCCTGGTTGCAAGGGAGTTACAATTTACACCATTCATGCTTTTAAAAGAATGACCTTTGTTAAACATTTCTATAACCATAAAATGGAGTTATATCAGAGAGGCCAACATTGTAAAGATGACACCAGGAGAAAAGGGTTTAAATTTCAGCAGTTTTGGACATCCTTCAGGAGTCATAATTTTTTTAAAGCTATATTTTTTAATAGTTTTTACAAATATTCTTTGATCTCTCACCCTTATGCATTATACTCTCATTTTAATCAAATGTCACAACCACAAAAAAGAAGTTGAATTTTAATATTATGAATTTCAGAACCAAATACACTTATAAAAAAGGAGGGAAATGTATAAAATAATATTGACTTTTAAAAATGAACTAGCATGCATTTGTCTCATATAAGTTAAAAGTTAATATCATAAATTTATTATTAAAACTTACTAATCTACTTTGAATTTACCTACTCTTTAAACAAAATATAATTGATTGAATTATTCCTGTACTACCGTATTTTACACTGCATTTCAGGAGAAACTCTGGAATTTCCAGAGATGTTGGCATCTCTGTTGGTTCTCACTGGGGCCATTGAAGCACTCACTGGGGCTTCAATGAGCTCATATACAGGGAAAGTAAACATTAAAAAAAAAAAATGCTTTTAATCATTCTTCAGTTGTTTGAATGCAACTGCTTTATATGCTGGAAGAGAATGGATTTTTTTCTTAATTTAATTTAGTTCATTCCAAAATGAACATGCAAATAGACTTTGTGTTGAAAAAGTTTCAAACTTTTTAAAAAAATTATTATTATTTAAATCCTCAAATGTTTAAATTCATAATTTTTTATGCCATTATTTAAATCCTCAAATGTTTAAATTCATAATTTTTTTATGCCATTTTTGTGGATTTTTCATGTACATTTAAATAGGAAAAATTTAAATCCAATTTTAAAAATCAATTTTTTATTTTAAATTGTGGAAAGTGATTGTAGTGTTGTTCCTATTTGGAACACCACAATTTAATTTCACAGCTAAAAAAAAGATAACAAATCAGAAATGCGTTGTTTTGAATGATGACAATAACCCAGGATTTTTCTCTTGCCGCCCTTAGTGTTGATCGTTGTCAAAGTAAAGAGAACCAAAAGGATGGGATTGAAACATTTTATTTAACCAATTAACATATTAGATCAAGTAGAAAAAAATATTAAAACTTAATATGCAGCACAATGAACACTTTAACAATTTAAGCAAGACTCAGCAGCAATTGACAATGAACCGTGAAATAAAAAGGTGAAAATTTACACACATTTCTATGGTACAACTCACAGCTTAATTAAAACAATTACAAAAGATTTTGATCAATTTAACACCTGCTCCAGTGCTGCAAAAGTGATCAGGTAGCACTCATAGATGTTGGTAAAAAAAAAAAATTTTTAAACCCCTGGGTACCCATGGTTGCAAACCAAAATTTAAATTCAGTGGAAAATCATGTTTTGCTTGTAATTCACAAAATTTTACCTTAGATGCTACTCTTGTATGGGAATTAACACAATACAGAATGGTACATTTCAACAAAATACATTCAATCCCTTTTTTATAATTTTACAGGAAGACCGATGGTCAAAAGAAATTCATACCTGCCAACATGCAATTTTTGAAAATCTTACAATACCACGGTGTCACGCAGTAACGCAATAAATATGCCTATGTAATAACACAATTTTTAAAATTACTATTTAGATTTAGTACACTATTTTTAATACATATGCACATATAGGAAAGGAGGGGCATTTATTTGGTATCTTTAGAGTACAAATGTGCATAAGTAGCTGATTTGGCTGCTTTTAAAAAATCCTTATCAAAGTCTTCCTCATAGCAATGGCCTTTGAGTTTAGTTTTTGCAATTAAAATGTCTTCCAAAGTTTCATTAGACAAAAAACTATGAAATAGTGTTCTATTTTTCTTAACACTGCTAAACAAACGTTCACAAGCAGCATTACTGTGTGGTATAGTCAATATGCTTAGCATAACATTCGATCATATTTAAATTTCCCACTAGCAGCTGTTAATTTTCTCAATCTCAATCTCAATTTTTAGCCCATTTTTTGTCCATTCTTTCTTCTGATTGAACTTCCTCGGGCCAAATTATCAATTTGCAAAATTGAGATTGAAGCTCATCCCTGATTCCATCTACTGGCTTGCAAACATCATTTCCACATACTTCATGTGAGTACATATTTGGAAATAAATTTAAAAAATAAACTATATCTGAAAATGATTTGGCCTCACCATGGCACAAGTGGTTCTGCCACTGAAAATGGTAGATGGCTGAAATGTGAAGGTCCCGGGTTCGGGTCCCATCGCTCGGCTGTCGATCCGGAATTTTGGTAGGTTTTCTCCAGATGTAAAGTGAATACGCGTTAGAACCCCTTAGAAAGTCCTCCTACCAAGGCACCCCCCCTGGCTGATCGCCCTAGTGTAGCGTTGCCATAATCACACAACAACAACAACTGAAAATTATTTGTCTGCAAGATTATTTATGTTTGATACTTAGCAAGATTATTCATGTTTGATACGCAATTTTGATGTCGGTCCTATACACTGAGCAAAAAGCAAAATTGCATCCCCTTCGCGATTTGACGATACAAGGATATTCCTTTGTAAAAGAATCAAGGAAAACTTTATTATATTGTTTATGTTTAATTTTCGACATTTCAAATTAATATTTCACAACTTCAAACTACACTGGACAATTTCATCAACACGTGTTTGTGATTGAAAGTTGTTCTTGCGCTTGCGCTTACGGATGGGAGCCAAGCGGTATTGGGAGGGAGATATTTCTAAACGAATGCGCATCCACCTCCGTGCATGCGCAGCAACAAACTTTGCCAAAGCATGGACACTCAGCATATCGATTACGAACGCTCCCATCCCACTTCTCCTAACACGTCACAAGCCAAGCCGCGGGTGGGAGGGAGAAAAAAAATCTGTGAGCCAATCATAGCTTTCGCAGCATCGGAGATCGGAGGGAATTCCTATTTTCCCTCTCGGGTTAACAGTAACACAGCGTATCAGTGGAAGAAGCAGAAAAGGAAGGGGAGGGGGGAGTTAGCGTATATATGGGAAATAAAACGATCTAGTGTTTTTACGTTCGACGTAACGTCAATTGGTGATTTAAATTTTAAAATACTCCACAAAACCACTAAATTTTGAAACATAGTAAATAAAATCACATTAGCCTAAACTTTGCCAAAAAATCGTACAATTTTGCCTTGCGGCCGTATAACCGTACAACTAGCTAAAATCCGTACATTGTACGGCCAAACCGTACAAGTTGGCAGGTATGGAAATTTAAACAAAAAAAAAAAATAGGCTTAAAAGAAAATAAAATTACATCTTAACAATAAAAAATAAAATAATAAAAAAAAAGGGGGGGGTGGGCAGATGACGCGAACAGTCCTCCATATCGTGATACCATGAGAAGCAGCGTTTCTTTGAGCTGACTGGTACAGAATCTTGATGGAAAAGGAAGGATCATGCCCTCAAACGACAGTCCGGAGACCCGGGGGTTAGACCCACACCGCAGTCATCCATCTAGAGGCACTACCCTCGGATACGCAAATATCGAAAAAAGGTTAAACATGGAAACATCTCACCGTATCACGGGCGCAAGCAGCTTGATGATCGAGGGCAGGGGCTTCAGTCGATGTGAGCACGGCGGGCCATGTGCTAATCGGCAACACCGTCGGCGGGGCTGGAACGTGTGTCGGCCTAGCAGGTCATCACACACGCGCTGCAACTACTGAGCTTGGATCATTCAGCGGCAGTAAAAAAATTTCATCACGGCTGTCACGCATATGCAGTGGCCGGTCGCATCATCGTGGGTGCAAATGTCCTTAGTACTTTTTTGTCATCCTCGCGTGGAAGTCTTAAGTCAACCCCAGGCTGGGCTGAACTTGAAGTCTCAAGCTTGCAAGAGCTAAAAAAAAAAAAAACACCACCTTCTCGTCAGGACGTTCAAGCGTAACTGCCCAAAAATCGCGCGCTTGCCTCTCCTCCTCACTCCGGAACCGCTACCCTCAGCCAATCAGAGCAGAGAGTGCACCTAAAAGTCATTCCGGGATAGTCCGATCTGGACCGGAAGAGGGGGGATCAAGAAGCTTCTAGAACAATTTTGGAGGAAAAGCGCGGGAAAGATAGCGTCCTTTCTGAGATCTGATGCAACAGGCAGAGAAAATGATGCAATAGCATGAAATTGTAAGCAAAACTTAAAAGATGAAAAAAAAATTATTGAAAATTCACAGGAAGATGCCCAACCGGAGAAATAAAGTAATAATAAAAAAAAGGAAAAGCAGGATTACGGGAAGTTAGGAAAATTAATTTAAAATAAAAAAAAAAATCCCATCAAAACAACTTATGAAAAGGGAGATATGAAGTATAGCCACTATATTTCAAAGTGCTGATTACCCACAGAATGGCAATTAAAAGGTGAACATTATTTTTAAACACCCTGAAGGCAAAAAACGGCCGTTGAAGAGAAAATTTAATCACAAAAAAAGGTAAACAAAAGGGAAAACCTTACACTGCCAAAACAAAATAAATAATTAACAGCCCCCCAAAAGTAAGAAGTTACACAGTGGTTATTTAAATTTTTTTTTTTTTTAAACTAGAAAGCTCTTAAATTACTAAAACGTTCTGGGTGGAGGTAAATTACATTAATTATTAACCAAAGAAAAGTGATATTATAGTGACAACACCACATGATTAAGTAAGCAAACACTCTCAGAAAATGCTTCTATAGACACACTACACTTATTGTTCCTCTTTACAATGAGTGCGAAAATGAGAATTCAAATGGTATTTGTGAGAGAATTTTTTCTTACACACATGTATGGTTTTTCTCCTGCATGAATACGGAGATGACTAGTCAAGCAGTATTTCCAAGTAAATTTTCTGTTACACACATTGCATGTATAAGGTTTCTCCCCTGTATGGATACGAATATGCTTTTTCAAGTCTCCTCCCGCAGAGAATGCTCTTTTACACACATTGCATACATATGGTCTTTCCTTTGTATGAGTACGAAGATGCATATTCAAGTATACTCTACAAGAGAATGCTTTCTTACACACATCACATGCGTATGGTTTTTCTTTTGAATGGGTGCGAAGATGCCTATTCAAATGTTCTCTCACAAAGAATGCTTTCATACACACTTCACACTTGTAAGACTTCTCGTTTCCATGGATGAGATGATGAGTGGTCAAGTGGTGTTTTTGATTGAATTTTTTCTTACATACTTCACACACGTAAGGTTTTTCCCCTGTGTGGATTCGAAAATGATTATCCAAGTGGTGTTTCCAAGAAAACTTTGCCTTACACACATTACATACGTAAGGTTTCTCCCCTGTATGGATGCGAAGATGCTTCTTCAAGTCTCCTCTCTCCGAGAAAGCTTTCTTACACACATCACACACATGGGGTCTTTCCTTTGTATGGGTACGAAGATGTTTATTCAAGTTTGATTTAAGAGAGAAGGCTTTTTTACACACATCACAAACATAAGGTCTCTCCTTTGTATGGACCTGAAGATGTCTATTCAAGTTTCCTTTTATAGAAAATGCTTTGTTACACACATCACAAATATGAGGTTTCTCCTTTGTATGGGTACGAAGATGAGACTTCAAGTTTGATTTATGAGAGAATGCTTTTTTACACAAATCACAAACATAAGGCCTCTCCTTTGTATGGACATGAAGATGTAAGTTCAAGTTTCCTTTTGTAGAAAATGCTTTGTTACACACATCACAAATATGAGGTTTCTCCTTTGTATGAATGCGAAGATGAATGTTCAAGCTTCCTCTATGAGAGAATGCTATTTTACACACATCACAAGTGTAAGGCTTCTCCTTTGTATGGATTTGAAGATGACCGATCAAATTACCTCTTTGAGAGAATGCTTTCTGACATACATCACAAACATAAGGTTTCTCCTTTGTATGAGTTCGAAGATGAATGTTCAAGTGGCCTTTACGAGAAAATGTTTTCTTACACACATCACACGTAAAGGGTTTCTCGCATGTGTGGATGCGAAAACGAATACTCAAAACATGTCTCCGAGAGAATGCTTTCTTACACACATCACACTCGTAAGGTTTTTCTTTTGTATGGGTAAGAAAGTGAGTGTTCAAGCTTGATTTAGAAGAGAACGCTTTATCACAGACATCACAAACATAAGGTTTCTCTTTTGTATGGACACGAAGATGTGTGTTCAAGTTTCCTTTTGTAGAAAATGCTTTGTTACACACATCACAAATATGAGGTTTCTCTTTTGTATGGGTACGAAGATGAGAGTTCAATTTTGATTTAACAGAGAATCCTTTATTACACACATCACAAACATAAGGTTTCTCCTTTGTATGGATGCGAAAATGAATGTTCAGGTGCTCTTTCCGAGAGAATGCTTTATTACACACATCACAAACATAAGGTTTCTCCTTTGTATGGATGCGAAGATGTTTATTCAAGTTTCCTCTGCGAGAGAATGCTTTTTTACACACATCACAAACATAAGGTTTCTCTCCTGTATGGATGCGAAGCTGATGCTGAGACAACATATTTGGTTACAGTCTTTAAGGTAGTTTTCGTACCTATGTCAGTACAGAAATAATTACAGAATGCGGCAGACTTCTGCTGTAATAAAGGAAAATGTCTAATTATATAATTTTCCATTTTCACAATATCTATATTAAAAAATAAATTGTATGAATTAAAGTATTGAAGGGATTACTCAAATTTAATCTAATTAAATTTTATTAGTACAGTGAAACTTCTCTGAAAGGCCATCTCTTCAAAACGAGCAAAACTTACAAGTACTGAGTGAAAAGAACCCAGGAATAACATAAATGTTACCTTATTCTGCGGTCACCCCTCACCCGGGTCAATGAACACTCCCAAAGCCTCCAAAATATAGCAGCCGACCCTGTTTTAGCAGCCAGTTTTGTTAACGAGTGCCTAGACTGTGTCATACATTTATCACTAGAAAAACAAATTTTTCGAGAATGAAATGAGAAGAAAAATATTTAGAAATTAACGTGTATGTTTACGAGTGGTTTAAGGGCGTAAGAGCTTACAGATTTCCAGTAAGTGGCCCAATGATGAAAGACTATGGATATGAAATGTATGATAAATTAAGTGCTTCACTTTCAAGCATTACCCAGAACAGACCGATAACTATCAATTTTGAAGACATAGAAAAAGTACCAGACTACCAAAACCAGGATTACGCCCTGAAAATGGAAGCTCTTCAAATCGTAACAACAGATGGTGCCATTAATGATATTATGCATGCTCTAATAGATCTGGAATGGAAAGTGATTCTTAACGAAAGAAGATCAGTGCACAACAGCATGAGGATGGTGTTGATGTGGCCACTGAAAGTACTATTTAAAACAAAATTCAAGGTACTTTTAAATTTTTCATAAGGCTTAGGAAATTTCAAAGAAATTATGAGTGAATGAACTCTGTACAAGGAATGGCTGGCTGGATAAGTTTTTTTAGCAGTTATATGGTTAACTACATTTGCAACCACTGCAGGCTGTATGATGCATAGACTGAGAAAAGGTTCAGGGGGACACACATATTTTATTTTCCCATGGGATTTGTATGCTAAAATTTCGTAACATATATCCTCCAGGCACAAGCCCCCCCCCCCCTACACAATGGGGCAATTGTACTCCCCCCTTTGTGGACCTAGCTTCAATTATAAGAGAATATTCAAGGGACAAAATTTTGATTATGCCACAGTAGGCTTTTTTCTCTCCAAATGCTACGAGAGCCTTTTGTCATTTTTAAAAATGAAAATTGTCGGAGATAAAATAGCTAAAGATGGACTCACTTTGATGTTCTGCTGTAGGTGCGATAGGGGGAAAGAACCATTTTTAATTATGGGTAAATCAAATTGACCAAAGTGCTTCAGAAAGAGGAACGTAACAAATCGTAGCAAATCCAGTGGGAATGTAACACTAAAGCATGGATGATATCTAGCTTTTTTGAAAACTGGCTAAAATATTTTGATAATAAAATGGAATGACAAGAGCAAAATGTTTTGTTGATCTTGGACAATGTTGTATCAAAATCCAAAATGTTTTCAAATGTCAAACTCTTCTTCCAACAAACATAGGACCTCTGACAACCTCCTGCAAACATAGGATAATAGGACCTCTAACATTTTAATATTTTATAAACACATACAGCACATATTTTGTTTTTATTGTATTGGATATGTCAATATGTTGGGAATAATACCGTAAGTGGGTGCCGGTCGCCAAAGCTTTTGATACAAGGATTGTCTGAAAAATTTCCGACCTCAACTTGTAGATGGCAGCACTTGTCCATACAAGTTGAGGAATATATCTGCGTATGGTTTGATAAACACAGAACAAAATTTCAGCCATTTTGGACTTGCAGTTGTTATTTTGACATTCATTTAAGTGAGTCGATGTGATTGTTTGTATGAAAATGGAAAAAATTGAGTATCGAGCTGTTATCAGGTACTTGTTTTTGAAAGGCAATACACCTACACAAATTAAAGATGAGTTGGATTCTGTGTACAGAGACTCTGCACCATCATTTACTACATTTGAATTTTGGGCTGCTGAATTCAAACGTGACCGTACCAGCTTGGGTGATGATGAATGTTCGGAAAGGCCAAAAAGTGCAACCATGGACAATAATATTGCTCAAGTTCATCAAATGGTGCTGACAATCGTCGAATAAAAGTTAGGGAGATAGCAGAAAGTATGAACATGACTAAGTAAACATGTCTGTTATATTCTCAATCAAGAATTAGGTATGAGAAAGCTGGCTGCACATTGGGTGCCGTGTTTGCACACTTTGGACCAGAAGCGAGTTCGAATGAACATTTCCAACACTTCTCTGATGCAGTTTAGACGCAATAAATCGGAATTTTGGCGACGATTAATTACCATAGATGGGACATGGATTCATCATTATACCCCAGAAACAAAAATGCAGTCAAAACAGTTGATTGCAAAAGGGGAATCAGCTCCAAAAAAGGCAAAGCGTGCTCCTTCAGCTGGGAAAGTGACGGCGACTTTTCTCGGATAGCCATGGAGTTGTCTTAATCAACTACCTAGAAAAAGGGAAAACCATTACAGGAGAATACTACGCATCCTTACTCGACAAGTTAAAGGCAGAAATTATGGAAAATGGCCACATTTGAAAAAAAAAAAAAAAAAAAAAAGATTTTGTTTCACCAAGATGATGCTTGAGCTCACACTTCAGCAGTTGCCACGGCTAAAATCCATGAATTACAGTTTAAACTTCTTAAACATCCTACTTATTCACCAGATCTTGTTCCCAGTGACTTCTTTTTGTTTCCTAATCTGAAAGTTGCTCTCGGAGGACAGAGATTTTCGTCTAATGAGGAGGAGGTCATAAACTTTGTCAACAACTATTTTGCAGAGAAAGACTAAGTAATATTTGGATGTATTAAAAGGGTGGCAGCATTGCTGGGAGAAATGTATAGACTTACAAGGAGACTATGGAGAAAAGTAAAATTGAATTTGGAGGAAAAAATCTTTTTTTTCTTTATTAGGTCAGACACTTCTCAGACAGCCCTTGTAAGTAAACAAGTGTGTCAGCGTTGTTAATCGAAAAGTGGCATTTAGCAACCCTTGTGCAAAGTTGTGTTGTTGTTTCATGATGTCATTAGAAATTATGTGCTTGGTCAAAGAAATTAACTGTCGAGCGATCATTTTCGGAGGAATTATTTGATTCGTTGAAAAAATTTAACTGCTAACCGAAAACCGAACCTGAAACAACTGGCATACGTGTTGAACATGCTTGTTTGTTGTGTGTGAAAGAAAATGATTTTTGATGAAGTGTGGAGTTATTTAAGAGTGGTGTTTAAGAAGTGAAATTCCTGGATATTTTTATATTAAATATTGCTAAGATGTTTAAAACTGTAATGAATTCACTTATCTTAAGATGTGTTGTATGTAAAGCATGCAGGCCATTAAATGTGTTAAGAAATTAAATAGAAAATTTGGGGTATCTGTTTTTGTTTATATTTAAATATTTATTGAATGATTTACTGTATTGGTTTACGGTTGAGATTTTATATTATTGTCTTTTATTGTAGCGCGTTTATATAAAGGTTATCATATGTTGTGTTATTTTACTTTAGGTGAATTGTTGCAATAATGAATTGTGATAAAAAAATGGATATTTATGTTTTAAGAAAGATGGATAATTTTGTTCGATATATGGGCTTACTTACACGGATTTGCAGAAATCACGTGCACTGTTTAGATTTAGCATGAATCAATATATAAGGATTTTTGAGTTGTTTGTGATGAGTTTTGAATTTATTCTTTTTTGGGGGAAATTTCGTAAGTGGGTGTACTTGCCAAGTCAGATGTGTCGCCATATTTGAAGTTCGTTAGACAGTTTGTTTACGGTAGTGATAGTTTCAGATCAGGGGCGTAGCCAGGGGGGGGGGGGGGGGTTAGGGGGTCATAACCCCCCCATGAGGAATTTTTGCCATACAAAATGTATATTCTTCACTAACATTATCACACACACGTATACATATATATAAGTTGTAGTAGTCGTCACCCCCCCCCATGAAATATTTCTGGCTACGCCCCTGTTTCAGATATCTGTTGCAACCTGTGTATGGAGTTGAGTTGTTGTCTGGTGCTGTAGTTTGAAGAAAAAATGATCAGTTGATTGATTCAACGGTAGCAGGATGTTTGGTAAAGGAATTTTGTGATTGGTTTAGGCAGTTTAACAGTAATTGGTAAACCAAAGTTTTATAAGAGCGGGAGTTGGAGCTTGATGCATAATTTATTGTTTTGTTTGGTGAGGGGTACGTGAGTAGTTGTTAAGGAGATTATTAGGTGTACTTTTTTTATTTGGAAACGTCGTCCGTTGCTTAAAGGTGTAGTGAATGTTACAAGCCGGTGGGTGTTATTGATAGATATTTTTGATCACTCACTATAAAACAGCTCAATTTGCACATGGGCTGTAACTTGATTTTAAACTGTAAGGGATTCTAAAGATTATATGATATTATATTGCCTTTAAAATATCTGGTGTGTTATGTGAGATGTTCTAGTGCATTGTTCATGTGTTATTTTATGTGTAACTTAAATAGTTTTGGCTAAATTAATAAATACAAAATTCTTCCATGTCTACGCTTTCTTTAAATTGGTAGCAGAGCTATTGGTTATTTTTGGAATCAGCAAGTCCAAGATACGCGTCAAGCCTAACCGCTGAAGTTGATAAGAAACATGGATCATTTTAATTCCATAAAAATTGAGCAACTGACTGAGAGTAATTACATTATATGGAGTATGAAGATTGAGGCCTTGTTGGATGCAAAAGAATTGTTTGAAGAAGTTATTCTGCAAGAACCTCTAAAAGATGAAAATGACGCTAATAGTGTGATTAAACACAAAGCGTGGTGGAAGAAAAATATGGAAGCATTAGGAATAATAGTTCTTAGCCTAACAGTGGAACAAGTGATAATTTATAGAGGAATGAAAAAGGCAAAAGAAGTATGGGAAGCAATAAAATTAAGATTTGAGGGTGCTGTTGAAGATAGGCAAACAGATTTATTGCTGGATTTAACGAGATTGAAAAAGTCGTCAAGCGAGAGCATTGATGAATATCTCGCAAGGTCACAAGGACTTTCGCAACAAATAAATGAATTGGGTAAGCAAGTAACTGAACGAGAGCTAGTAAGATATATAGTTGAAGGGTTGCCAGAAATGTATGGATCTATTACTTTGGCATTATCTACTAATAAAGGAATTAATTTTACAGACTTGAGACAAACTTTGCTGAACTTTGAGAAGAGAGAACGAGAAAGAAAATGCGAATCCAGGGCTTTTAAAGTGCACAACAAGGTTAAATCAAAATCTAAATGTTGTTATATTTACAAAAAACCTGGACATTTGCAAAAGGATTGCTGGTTTCGGAGCAATAATTTTAAGAAAAATAACGTTGGAAAGTCAAATACAAGTATGAAGAGTTCAAATAATTACAAAAATGAGCATGCAAGAATTTCAAAAGAAGAGTCAGATTCAGGAAAGGAAGTGGTCTTGACAACCTCTGAGAAACGAATTGGCGAAGAGAAAATGACTGAATGGCACTTGGATTCTGCATGTACTTCACATATGACTCCCAATGCAGACTGGATGGAAAATTTGAAGGAGGAGAATAAAATTATCAGTGTAGCTGAAGAAGGGAGAGATATTGAATCAACTTATCGAGGAGAGGTAAGAGCTGCTACAGCAGAGTTAAATCCCAAAAATATCAGATTAAAAAATGTTTTGTGCGTCCCAAAATTAAGATGTAATCTCATGTCTGTTCCAAACATTGTGAAAAATGGTAATGAGGTAGTACTCAATAAACAAGGAGATTACATTTTTGATGAGGATGGAGATTTGATTTGTGAAGGAAAATTTAAAGAGGATATGTTCATCGTGAAATTAATACCTCAGAGGGATGAGGTGAAAAATGAGGCATGTTTCAAAATAAAAGAAAACTCGTATGAAATATGGCATAGAAGATTGGGCCATACAAATCCAGAATATATAAAAATGATGATATCAAAGAAAATGGTTCGAGGATTGGAAAATTTGGAGGATGAAATTAAACTTTGCGATTCATGCGTAAAGGGGGGAAAATGACAAGTTGTTCATACAATAACACCTATTCAGAAATGGCGATAAAACCCCTTGAAGCATTGCATGTGGATCTCTGTGGACCACTTAAAATAGCTTCTTTGAATGGGAAAAGATATATGATGACTATAGTTGGTCAATTCTCACGAAGGTATTTTGTTGAGTTTTGGCGACGAAAGATGAAACAAGTGAAGTTTTGCAAAACTTAATTAGAAGGAGAGAAAATGAATTAAATGCCGAGGTTAAAAGAATAAGATCAGACAATGGTTCAGAATTTATCAAAGAATCACTCGGTAGATATTTTGAACAAAAAGGAATAAAACATGAAAAGACACCGTTTTACTCTCCCAGAAGTAATGGAATTGCAGAACGAGCCAATAGGACGTTAATTGACAAAGCAAGAACACTCCTGACTGACAGCCAATTACCTTTGCAGCTTTGGGCTGAAGCAGTTGCAACTGCAGAATATATACATAACATAACACCCACTAAGAATCGAAAAGATAAAACTCCAATGGAACTTGCCGAAAGCCTTCAGTTCGACATTTGAAGCCTTTTGGATGTACTGCATATTACAAAGTTTATAACAACAAGAGACATAAATTAGAACCTAAAGCAAAGAAAGGAGTATGTATTGGATATTCCAGAGAGAGAAGAGCCTACAGGATATTTAACATAAAAGAAAAGAAAGTATATGAAACATCTGATGTAATATTTGATCCAGAGACAAATGGATATGTGCCAGATGAACAACAGAAAACACAGATAAATTATATGGAAATCGATTATTTTTTAGAAGGTGATGAAAATTCTGATGAAGATGACACATTAATTCCACCATCTGAAACCCAGGAACAAATCGGCATGCAAATCAATTATGAACAAGAGCCAGACATTCAAGATGATGAGGAAGTAAATGATTTGGATGAGGAAGAGGTTGGAGATCAAAACACATCAGGAAGGCCTATTCGAAACACAAGATTGCCCAAAAGATACGATGATTACCAAGTGTACACAGTAACAGATAATACACCCGATACTAATGCAATAAAATCTGAAGAAAAAGAGCACTGGAAATCTGCAATGGATGAAGAAATTAATTCTTTAGAAATGCATAATGTATGGGAACCAGTGGAAAGACCTAAGAAAATCATTAAAAGTCGTTAGGTCTATAAAATAAAAGAAAGAGAAGATGACAGGATATACAAAGCAAGACTTGTGGCAGTTGGTTGTGGACAGAAACAGGGAATAGATTTTGATGAAAGTTTTAGTCCCATCTTGAAATGGGATTCACTAAGAATACTTCCTGGCATTGGCAGCAACGAAAAATTCCGTTGTGAAATTTTATGATGTCAAAACAGCTTATCTAAATGGAGTTCTAAATGAAGAGATTTAAGTGGAACCACCGAAGGGTTATGAACTACCAGATAATAAAGTTTATATGATCAAGCAAAGGATTTATGGTTTACCACAATCAGGAAGATGTTGGTATAACAAATTCAGTGAAATACTAGAGCAAGCCCGAATGAGAAAACTTAAATCAGATCCATCAGTATTTACCAAAACAGAAGGTGATGAACACGTTCATATTGGAATATACGTTGATGATTTTTTTGATCATATCGTTGATGATCATATGACAAGACTTGGACTTGGTACTTTTACGAACTGTAATATAGAGTGTGATTTGAATGATAAAAATATTGGGGGGAATTGATAGATATTTTTGATCATTCACTATAAAACAGCTCAACTTGCGCACGGGCTGTAACTTGATTTTAAACTGTAAGGGATTCTAAAGATTATATGATATTATATTGCCTTTAAAATATCCGGTATGTTATGTGAGATATTCTAGTGCATTGTTCATGTGTTATTTTATGTGTAACTTAAATAGTTTTGGCTAAATTAATAAATACAAAATTCTTCCATGTCTACGCTTTCTTAAGTTATGGACATTTGAGCAGTTAATTAAGAAAAATAAAGATAAGTGCTTTTTTTTTTAATGAATCTTTGCTATGTTTAAGGTTTTTAATGTGAATTTTAAATTGATATTTGATGTTATGTTTTTCATAAGTGCTATACTGACTTCATATGAGGTGCACAGCTAGGTTGTTTAATCCACTGATGTTTTATTGAGTTGAAAACGGGCCAGTGTTTGCCTTGTTTACATAGCTGTACAACTAGGTTGCTTAATGCACTCAGTAGCGGATCCAGGGGAGGGGCTAGGGGGCTTCAGCCCCCCCAAGAGATTGCTAAAGGGTAACATTCTGCTTTATTATACATTTTAAGTGGTAAAATCATACAAGCCGGTGCACACCCCATGTAAACATGGCGATAGTCGCTGGAGCTTGGCGGCTGCCAAGATCCAGCGACTATCGCCAACCATTTTCCACGATCAGCCAGGGCTCGAAATTAGCGGTCGTTAGACGTAATTTGCAACTGTAAATTTCATTTTGACGACTAAGATTTTAGACCTAGTCGTCATTTTTGACGACTAACTTTTTCCCGGGTATTGCGCAACTATCAACGGACTCGGAGCCGCGAAGCGAAAGTGCCGATCCGGTCGGTCTGAAGCATCCCAGAGTGGAGAAAAAACTTCTCCTCTCTCCGGGCACGTGCTCGGCATGGGCATGTCGGTCGTGTGCGCATTCAATCCATCAAGTTAAACGATCTATTCCACTCTGTACCAGGAGTGGTCAACCAATATTCCTTCTTACTGAGGAGGGAGTGTTGGGACAGCACTTGAAACCATGGAATAAAGGAAATCAAGTGTTGCCCCCAATCTAATCCCCTGAACTAGGTTCAGGGAGAGCGTTAATCCCTTTCTCACATGATTCATCTAGGAGTACCTTTACCTCCCAACTGCTCAACTCTATATATATTCCAATCAGGAGTTCGTGGTCTGTAGTCACATGTTTTGGCGAGCATATATTTGACTACTCGACTTGTACATTAAAAAAAAATTTCTTACGTACCTCGTGTGCATGATTTTTAATTTGCCGTAAAACTATACGAGCTACAAAATGAGTAAGCGATCTATTACTGAATATTTTACCTCTTCATCTACAAATGAAAATGAAAATAAGCGTAAAAAGACGGATGATATCCCAAAGAAATTGCAGAACAAAGAAGAAAATGAATGCGAACTGCTAGTAGATGAACAAAAAGGAACAGCTGCAGTATCCCGCAAGAGAGTTAACCCAAGCACTTTCTTTAAATGGAAGAAACAGTTCCTTTGGTTGGAAATGTTGGAAGAGAATAATCTTATGACATGCAAAATTTGCAAAGAATTTGCAAAGGAGGAAGACACTAGTTTTGTCAACGGCTGCCCCGCAATCCGACTTGAAACGGTAAGTTCTCATTTTCATTATAAAACACGTGTTTTTCTCTACTACCCGCCCCCTCTTTTTCTCGTGTTTTATTTCCAGTGTTTCCCAAATTATGTGCTGCTCATCAAAAATATTGTTATTAAAATAACATAAAATCGATAAGAAATTTGATCTGAAAATATTTTTCTTTTTTTAAGTGCGCTGAAGGTAAATAAAAATACACTGCTTTAATCTTTTCAGCTCGCTTGTACAGGAAAACCTCAAATCACTCCATCTACCCAATTGACCCTTTTTATAGATATACATTATTTTCACTTCTCATTTCTATCTAGCTGAATTTTGTTTCTTCCTCTCCTCCGAGCTGCATAAATTCAAGGTCACAAATACGGCATATGGATTAAAACAGGCATGAGTTTTCTGCGGTTTTTGTTTATTTTGAAGATTAGCAGATTTTTTTCCGGTGCTTTTGCTTATCAGTCCAGCCAACTTCTGCCCCCCCCCAACTGCTGCAGGGCTCATAGACCGGCACCAATCGCGCCATTTTGAAAAAGATGCTACAAACTGCTAAAAATGTAAATTGCTCATTTCTGGGCCAAATTATCTATTAACCACCTTTCCACAGCGGCCGCGAAGCTACAACCAATGATACTTGCTATTATTGCCATTTTAGAAATATTTCAAACCTATACAGAAAAGTCAAATTTTATTTTGAACATTAAAAAAAAAAAAAAAAAATGTAATATGGAAGAGAGTGGACCTTCGCAGGTCGCAGTACCGTCAAGAGCGCCGGCAAGCTTTTATCTAGGGGGATGCACCAAGATACACGTACACATAAATACATGTACACACATACTTAAATTTTTCATGTTCGTTAAATACCTTATTTATTCAAATTCCAGGGGGGTGCAAGTGCACCCCTCCCGCAAGGGCGGATTAAAGGGGGGGCAAAGGGGTCTACCATGCCCCTCCCACCCCCGAGAAAAAAGAAATGAAATTAATGTAAAAGATCCTATTTTACTTCTATAAAATGGATGTATATGTCAATCTTCTAACTGCCCCCCACCCGACAAACTTTCAATAATCCGCCACTGCCCGATGCCGCGCCGAATCGTCTGCTAAAAAGAATATCAGATTTCATTTGTTATCAGTAAACAACGGCGAGCGCCTAATGTGATCCCCCCCCCCCTCTTCTTCCAAATCTATTGCGGCTTGTTAGAGAAAGGCGTGTGAATGAGAAAAAGAAAATGACTTGCTTTATATTTTTATTTACTCATTTCCCCCCCCCCCCCCACACACATATATATATATATAATCACTTGCTTGAACCTTTTATTAACCTTTTTTTTTTAATGTACCATTTCTTTTTTTTTCATTTATTTAATTAATTTTTGATAAAATGCAGTACTTTGAAAATTTTTCTTATGAACTTTTGAAAAGCATCTTAGAAGGAGAAATATATATATATATAGTAATTACTTTTTTAATAATTTGTATCTATTTTGATTAGATTTTGAAAACATAATCCCCCTCCCTATACACACATACAAATTGCAACCCAGCTTGTGACAGTTTCTTATTTCCTGTATGTTTATGTGTTTAAATTTGTTTTTCAGTCCCCCCCCCATCCCTCTAAGAATTTTGATGGTGCAGTCTCTGTCATCAAACTAGTCTACAGGCACCCCTAAGTTATAAAAGACTAAGGCAATGACAAATGGGCCTTACCTTAGGCCTCCAAAATCAAGAAATGTCACCATATATTCTATTGTAGAAATAGAAAAATTATATGTTTAATGTGTGAATAAATGCATATACTATTATCAGTATGAAAGGGGCTTCTTGCTGAATGTCTGCCTCAGACATATGTTGTCTTAGTCAGGCTCTGAAAGAAATAAATGTAGTTTTATGAGGAAGTGTAGTATATACTGTTAGAATCTTAACTTTATCTTAACTATTGTTAATTGGTTTGAGAAATATACTTAGAGATGTTCTTTTATATGCATAGGTTAAAAAACATGATGTCTCACTGGTACACAGTAATGCCTGCAAGGCAAAAGCAGCAAAAGAAAACCCATCCCAGACACCTTTGGCATCTGCAGTTAAAAGTATGGATGCAGATGTCATGACGCAAATGGAGAAGCTCTTCAACACTGCATACCTCATAGCTAAGGAGGATTATGCATTTACAGATTTTCGAAGTTTGTGTGAACTGCAAAAGAAGAATGGTCTCAAAATGGGTGAGACATACATTAATGATAAGTCTGGGAAACTGTTTATAAAGTACATCGCAGATAGTATGCGTCGGGAATTGAAAGATGAGTTGTCCAAAACCAATTATTACACTTTGACGGCTGATGGATCAACAGATAGATCCACTACTGCATCAGAAATTATATACATTAATTACCTGTTCAATGGAGAGCCAAGATGCAGATATGTTGCTTTAACTGAAAGCAATGATGAAACTGCCAATGGCATTAAGTCAAGTATAATTTCTGCCATAAAAGAATTCATTCCTGATTGGAATAAAAAATTAATTGCAGTTAGTTTTGATGGGGCGAGTGTGAATATGGGCTGTGCGGCAGGAGTCGCAAAACTTTTAGAGAATAAATGTGGCCAACTCGTTTCTGTACATTGTGTAGCCCACAGACTTGAATTGGCGATATCCGATGCAAAAAAAGGGATAAAGTTTGTACATATAGTTGAAGACATAATTAAGGCTATATATTCATATTATCATAGTAGCCCAAAACGTACTAAAGAACTGAAAGATATAGGCGAAATCTTAGGTGAAAAAATCCTGTCACATGTGCCTTTACATGGAATTCGTTGGCTACAATCAAGTCATCGAGCTGTCAAAGTAATTGTAAACAACTTGCCAGCTGTTGTTATCCATATGGAACAAGCTGCTAGTTCAGAACCGGACAAAAAAATCTCGTCAAAATTAAAAGGTTACTTGAAATCTTTAAAATCCGAGCGGTTTATCAGATTCCTTTGCCTGATGGAGGACATTCTCAATATACTGGCACGCGTTTCTGAGTTCTTTCAAAGAACATTTGTTTCAATCATTGAAATTTGTAATATTCTAGAAACAACTAAACAAAAGATGCAAAAAATGATTTCGGAAAATGGTGCAACTCTACAACAGTTTGAAGCAGAGTTGAAAAGTGGAGGTGATTACGTACAGTATAAAGGCCTACAAATATCAAGAAATGTTAACGAGCTAAGTGTTTTCGAAGAAGATAGAAGAATGTTTTTAGAACAAATAATTGAGGCTTTGGACTCCCGCTACAAAAGCATTCAGAGTGATGGAGTTCTGAACAATTTACAAGTATTGGATCCAGCAAACGCAGTCAACCAAAATGATGAAATCGATAAAAAATTCAAAGATTTGATTGAAATGTTGCCCAGAAACCTAATAATGGACAAAGAAGCAGTTCTTGAAGAATTCCAAGAGTACAAAGTTTGGTGTAGCAATAAACTGCACCTACCATGTAAAGCTGCTTGGCAGCGTTTGGTAGCGGAATCCTCAGAATCGGAATTTTGCAATTTAAGCAAAATTATTCATTTATTATTGATTCTGCCACTCAGTACTGCAGAATGTGAGAGAGGATTCAGCCATCTGAATTTGATTAAGAGATCTTCAAGAACAAGCCTTTTAACTACAACAGTCAATGATTTGTTGTTTATTAGACTTTATGGACCCTCCCTAATTGAGTTTAATGAACAGCCAGCCATAAATTTATGGTGGCAAGATGTGACGTTCGGACGTGTAAGACGTCCAGATTTCAAGAATTGATTATATGTCATCTTTTATATTTACTATTGTGATGTTTTGTTGTTTTATCTTTCGTACTTTGTATCCTTGATCTTTCAATGAATTTTTTGTCTTTATTTGTTTAACTCTAGCAAATGCTTTGTCATTCACATAATTTTTATGTGTGCTTACTAAAATGAAGTATTATGTATTATTAGTTGTAGTTTTTTTGCAACAAAATGCTTTTTGCATTTATCGAATGTTTTGACTTGACAAGATTTAATCACCCGTTTATTGTCTTTTGTAAATGATTTCTGGTCGATTTATAATAAAATACGTAAAAAAAAAAAGAAAGATTTTTGAAATTGCACCTAAGTGAAGCAGTTTGGCGACTGAAAAAAAATTGCTGGTTGCCATTGACGCCTAGACTTTTGCTCCCAATTTCTAGCCCTGCGATCAGCACATTAAAATTGCACATATATTCCACTAAAAATGAGCAACCAGTGGACCGTTTTTAACTAAAAAAACCTCAGTGGATTCAGCAACCTAGTTGTACAGCTATCTAAACTAGGCAACCAGTGGTCCGTATTTAACTAAAAAAACCTCAGTGGATTCAGCAACCTAGTTGTACAGCTATCTAAACTAGGCAACCAGTGGCCCGTTTTTAACTAAAAAAACCTCAGTGGATTCAGCAACCTAGTTGTACAGCTATGTAAACTAGGCAACCAGTGGACCGTCTTTAACTAAAAAAACCTCAGTGGATTCAGCAACCTAGTTGTACAGCTATGTAAACTACGCAACCAGTGAACCGTTTTTAACTAAAAAAACAACAGTGAATTAAGCAACCTAGTTGTACAGCTAATGTAAACTGGGCAAACACTGGCCCGTTTTCAACTCAAAAAAATATCGGTGGATTAAACAACCTAGTTGTACACCTCTTATAAAGTCAGCATGATTAGAATAGCACGTAAATAGCACTTACGAAAACATAAAACACATCGAATATCAATTTAAAATTCACATTAAAAACCTTAGACATTGCAAAGATTCATTAAAAAAGAGCACTTACCTTTATTTTTTTTTAAATAACCGCTCAGAAATGTCCCCAACACCCACCGGCTTATAACGTAACACCAGCATGCTTTCTTTTATTTAGCTCTATATTCACACCATATTTCTATCAAACACACACAAAAGAACGCTCCTTTTCCTTTCAAAACATAAAAAAACTCCATATTCCACACATAAATACTGACGACGAAATTGCCCGATACGCTTACTAACCTACGATAAAGAGTCCGTAAAACAAAATCAAAACCACAAGGAAAATCAAACATTAACTTAATCCACTCTATCACCAGCCACAGACAAACAAATATCATCATTCAATTAGCACTGAATGAAAATCCCATACTTCAAAACACCCCGTGTTTCTCTTTGGTTACTAGTCTAAACAATCAGCAGCAGGGTACTTCACTCCAGCTGAGCATCGCCCATGACGGCGCCAGAGCCAATGCCAAATTAATTTGTAAACAAAACATCAAAATGTAAACAAAACATCAAAATGTAAACAAAACATCAAAATGTAAACAGCACCGTATACGGAATACAGTCCTTTTAAGTAGATAAAATGATCTTTTTTTATAACTTAGCCCCTCCCAAAAAGTTTTACATAACTTTAGACAAAAATTTTGCTTATTAGACATTTTGTTCAGGTGAAGTAAGCTTTTTACAAAATTTAGCCCCTCCCAAAAAAGATTTCTGGATCCGCTACTGAACGCACTGTAGTTTTTTTAGATATAAACAGTCCACTGTTTGCGCATTTTAAATTGCCTGTTACTGAATTTGCAGACTTATTTTAGGTTAAATACGGATGGTGTATTTTGGTTTAATGTTTTTGTTAGTGGAATACATGTGCAATTTTAATGTGCTATAATACTTTGACTTTACTGACCGTCTTGTATGATTTTATCGTATTGTAAAATTATGTTTTATACGTGAAAAATTTGGCGACGGAAAAAAAAAAGCACCAAATTGTGTGATGATAGTACTATAAATTTTGTGTTTTGGAGATATTAAACTAAATTAATCTTGGGATGGGGGTGGGCGTGAGGAGGTAGTCGGTTTGAGTGTTTTTCTATTAATTTTAAACTGTGATTTTAACATTTTAAGGGAAATTTAGCTGTATAATTTTGTGCAGAAACATATTTTAGCATTTTGCATCTTTTGAAGGTTATATTTTATTTATTTTTTAATGTACCCATAGCCCAAAGATAGTGCTTTGTTTATAATTGCATTTGAAATATGTCTACGAATGTTTTAATGTGTTTAGATAAGTGTATTGTAGTTTAGGGTTTATTTTGTAAGCATGTTTATTTTTTGTCTGGTGAGAAAAAAAAGTCGCCAAGGTTAGACATCGGCAACAAAAGAAAAGTCGCCAAGGTTAGACAACAATGACAAAAAAAGTTGCCAACTCAACCGACACCCGCTTACGGTATTATTCCTATTTCCAATATGTTCAACTTTATGATTTTTAAAAATTTTATGTAAACACCCCTATTCTGCAACCACCCCTCAGAGTGGTCATTTTTCTAGAAGAACCAATGGTAAGACATTTTACTGTATAAACATGTTTCTTTCAATACAGCTTTATTAGTCCTTTTTGGCGTGTTTTTTTGGTGCAAGATACATGAATAATGTGGTAACCCTCATGTTCCAGAACAGAGAGCATGGTAACCCTATTCTCGGACGAATCGCAAGCGTTTGATCCATTACGTTTTTCTCTGGCGAATTGCGAGCGTATGATCTGTGCTGTTACTTTTGGAGCCCTGTTGCTTTCAGCACAGTGAGCGTGGTTGACGTTAGGGTTCAAGGTTTACAGGTATTTCCATTTTTCTTTAATGAATTTTTGATTTCATTTTTAGTGATATCATGAGTTTAGTTTTGAGACACCGGGAATATTTTTTATCTGATGATATGCTTTCTGGTATGAATGTAGTTTTGAGAACCAGGGGTTGATGCAGAACAAGGTATTTTTGACATACTCCAGTAACAGGCATAGCTTGGGGATGCACGGGGCATATTTTGTTCATGGACTTTTAGTCTGGATATATTGTTATTGTCGCATTTATATGTTTTTATGTGTCTAAATCTTTGTTCCTTGGTTTTAAGAGAAGCGGGATTTTATCATTTTTGTGAACAAAATTTTGCGTTAATTATCGTGGATGTTTCTAACCATTGTATAGTTTTTGAAGTTTTTAATGAATTTTGTGGAGTGTCATGTGAAGCAGGGTCCACATCCCACACTCTGGCAATTGCGTATTAAGGCAGGCAGATGACTTTAAACTTCCAATATTTGTGCTGTTGTTTGAACAATTTTGACTCAAAAAATCACTTTCTAAATCTGATGTTGTGCGTATGCGCACTATTTTCCGAAAATCTAAAATTTTAAAAAATGCATAATGACTAAATTTTTAAGTTAAAAAAAAAACTCATTTTAATGCTTTATTTAAAAATTTAATCCGTTTAGAGAGGTGATTTTTTGCGCCGTAGTTTACTACCTGCATAGCCAGGTTTGCATCAGGCTTGTGTCAGAATTTCCGATCGGCAAACCTGGGTCTTCCCTTGGGGACAAAATTTTATCACCAAATAAAAAACTTGCCAAAAAGGACTTATTCTAAAGCTGTTCCTTTCTTTCTCCAGTAAAGTCTACTTTGATGATGTATTGGTAATATTTTTTTTTATATAAGCCTTCCAAATCCAGGAAGGAATTGTGACAACCCTGTACATTATAAAAGAAACACGAAATTTTGCAGTACTTTAATTTCTGAAGTTTCAAACCATATGAAATATTAAATACTGTTTACAAACAAATTAATTTGTGTGCAATTCAGGTTAATAATAGTTTAATAAATCTAATAAATTTTAACCAAATATTCGGTTAGAAATTCAACGGTATATACGGTATTCGTAATTCGGCAAAATATCGTATTCGGTGCATTCTTACTAATAAGCTACATGACAGTTGATCCAGATTTTAAATGATTCTAATTTATTTAAAAAATTATGCAAAAATTGAGCACTCAATTATGTTACACACAAAAATAAGTAAATTGTTTGTATGGTTCACAAGACGCAAGAACATAATTACTAAGTAAGAACGAGATAAATTTCCTAATCTTGTTCTAGTGTGCAGTATATTAGTGCCCTTAAAAAATATTCTACAACAATAATTTTTAAACTTACCTCTAAAACTTGCTAGTGACGTTAATAAAAAATTTTCAAAAAATGGCAGCAGATTTTACGTGAATGATCTTATCATTTAAGTTTAACATTGCTTCTGCTTATAAAAGCTCTTCCGCATACATAAACTCTCAAATTTTAGAATAAAAAATAGTTTTCTCCTTTATATTATTAATTAGGCTAAAATAACTATTATATTAAATTATGTTTATTAACAATCTCAGTATCAATGTATTGCCTGCAACGTGCTGCCCAGCCAAAAATCTCTGCCTTTGGAGTCATTCTTAATGAACGATTCGCTTTCAGGTCTGATGCCCAATCCATGTATGTATCTCAGGGTGCCATACCCAATCAGACAGGCGATTAGAAATAACAGCTGACTTTTTTTTTTTGCACATGACGTCACTGATGGTATTTGATCGGCCACGTGTGCGAGCTTATGCACTTATGGCGGTGATTATTAGCTTTGGTTTCAGATTGTTTGGATCTTGAGTGTTATTTAACACTTTCATCTAGACATTATAATTATTGCAAAATAATCTAGAATATTAACTCATTAACAAATAATGACATTTGATAAATTGACGGCATGCATGACCGCAAGGGCGGATCCAGAAATATTTCAAGGGAGAGGGGGCTATAGTTTTACTAGATGAAATCTCAAATGGTTGACTGTAAGACTATAACTATAACAATATAAGTAAATCAGGGTATTTTTTATTTTATTACTATTAATATTTACAAAACAAATTCTTTTCGTCTTTTTCCCCAGTTTTGCGTATCTATTATTTTTCCAGCATCTATCGAAATGTCTTTATGAACGTGGAGCAATGCTAATCCCTTCAGGCATTCTATTTCTGAGCGATGTTTTTGAACGCCTTAACGAAGAAAAGCTTCTCTCCGAACTAGCTACACTGACTGTCACTAGAGTATCTAGGAAAAATTTAAGGTTTGGATATAAAATTTCGTTGCAGTCATTTAAACAATTCTACAATTGATTTTTTTCCTGCAGATGGATTCTTGTTTTTTTTTTTTTTTTTCTTTAGTGAAATGTGCTTTCTACATTAATATTTCAATAGTTAAATTCCCTTTTGAGTTGTGATTAATACATTCACATCATAATCTGCCGTACTTTTCCCATAAAATATTAATTGTACTGTGCTTTTCATCAGGGGCGAGGCGTAAATATATGCCATGGTCATCGCTGCTTACAGATTTATCCCCCTCTTCCCCGCCAGCGCAAGCACACATCCACACACTGTGTTATAAGTTCTAATGAAACGACCGACGAAAAGAAAATTTTGATCATGGTGTGATGCAAATAGTCAAAAATATTATGTTCATATATTTTATCAACATTTAAGTTAAATATTTAGTACAAAAATATTTTTTAAAAAATTCCTATTCTAGTCTAAGCTGAATTTCTTATTTGATTCGGTTGATTACTGATTCATTTTTCAAAAAACACATAACTCAAAAGAAATACTAGACGTTGTCATTGGACTATAATTTATTTTTTATGTAACACAATATACATAAGATCGAACACATTAACACAGTAAATTTGTCTTACACTCGAATACTTTAATGAGGTGGTGTAAGAATAAAGAACATTTTGGATGTACTTCAAAGCAAATAAGATAATCTAACGTTTGAAAAAAAAACACATCCTAAATGGTTATTTGTATTATTTATTTAGAGATTTAATAATTAAAAATGAAAAATAATCTTAAATAGTTATTATTAGTAGTATTTATTTAGAAATTTATTAATTAGAAATGGGACATTTTTGATATGTACAGATATTGTACTTATCAAAACAGTAAAGAATAATATTCATCCATTATTTGAAAATAAAATCTATTCTTATTTTGGATGAATATTTTCCGATTATTATGTCGTAAAAATGCCAACATTTCTTTCTCGATCGACAGCAATGAAATATTACTCATCAGATTTTCACTTTGGGTGAATCTCTTACATGTGTGAATTCTTTTTAAAGCATGGGTCTTCTAGCCTCCGACAAATAGTCCATTTTTTGAGATATTCAAATTACAAATGCATAGGACATTTTTTTAAATATAGAAATTTATTATTTTTTTCTTTTTTCGCATTAAAGTATTTATCAAAAGAACAAACAAAATATTTTCAACATAACAAGTAATTTTATTATATTCAGAATAAGTTACATGAAACAGCAGTGCATTTTCTTATTATATAAAGAAATGACGCAAGAATTTCAAGTAAGAAGAGACAAGAAATGATTTAATTTCAAAAATCATTTTAAAAAATGATTTTATTTATTTTAATTTAAAACCAAATTAAACGCATCCCACAGATAGACATTGCCGTTCTGTAATTCGTTCGTGTCAACTTTCACATGCACACGTATTTATATATTTTTTGTACAATCAATCAGTTCAGTCGCCTAGTGGTGTTAAAACGCTGGTTGGATGCTATCTTTTTAGAGATGACCTGGCTCACTTTTCATCGTATATTCCTCCCGAAATTTTCGCGCTATTTGATTGGCCAAGGAACTGCGCGCGTCATCGGACGAGATGCTCTGTTATCAGCGCATCTCTTTTCAGGTCGGGACGATTTCCTTTATGACCAAAAGATGGCAGCAGTAAGAATCTTGTATAAACGGAGGTTTCTCTGCGAAACCAAACAAGAAAATAATAAAATTACCTTATAAGCCATTCCTTTGCACAAAAAAAAAGATTATTCTATTGCGAAAATTTTATAAAATTGGGTTTTTAAATACGCTGAATTCAAGTTCAAAACTCTTCGCATTTTTCAGAAACCTGCTACTCATCTGCGCATCGTGCGCGGACTGAAGGCTTCGCCCCTGCTTTTCATCTTCCCTACATGCAATAGTGTTATCAGGGAGTAGTACAAATAAATTTAAGGCATTCTTCTTTTTTGAGGAAAAATGTGAGCTGATGTAAAATTTGCTTTCACACATGATGTCATGTCCTTCGAATTTCCTATTTTATTCAGTACATCTATAATAGAGTGGAAGTTTGTTTCAAATTGGATTACGCTTTCGTATCTTTCTACACAACGTATGTCACCCATAGCGCTCAATCCTTTCCCTAAAAGAGATTTTAAAAGAAAATTTCTCTTTGAGGATACATTAAAAAAGTAACTGTTTCTTTCATTATTCATAAGCAATTTCTAATAATTTGTATATCTGAGCTTTTACACAGCGGTAGGTTCACGGTAGGTAATCATACACAATTTAACGTCAACTTTGTAAGAAAAGGTTAAAAATGGATTAACAAAGCAATTTCATGCTTTAATGCTGCAGTCTACGTCATTTCTGTAAAAATATTCGTATGCCATTCCTCAATAATATTTTCTGCCGGAGTTTGTCGCAACCTTAAAACCTTCGAAAAAGCGAAAACAAATTATTACATTTTTCAAAAATTTGAATTTTTCTAAATTGTATGCTTAAAACCACATGAAAATATTCCTATTAGAACGCGAGTAATTGTAAAAAGAAAGGTGGATGAATTGGAATTTAAAACTTTAAGCACGTTTTCCTCAAAACTGCATTTTTGCAACTTGTGCGCAATGATTGCAGAAAAACTTATGCAGGTATTATCTTGAAACTTGTTGGGCAAGTACGTGGTATTAATGTCTATAACGTACACCTGTTTTTGTACATATAAAAATGTTTTTTCAAAATAATAAAAGTTATGAAAAGAAGAGATTTTTTATTTTCTTTTTTACTGAACCCTAAAAAAGAAAATAAAAAAATCTCTTCTTGTGAATTAAAATCTTGAAATTAAAAAAAAAAATATTTAGGTATTGTGCTTACAAAAATGTAAATATTTTAACTGTACATTAATATTTCGTTCTGTAAGTTTGCGCGCAGTAGCTGAGTATCAAATTTTGAAATTGGAAAAAAAAAAAAAAAAAAAAAAAAAAAAACTATAAATATCTATGTCATAAATAAATTTCCCATTTTCTGATAAATATGGTAGTGCATATATATATCCATTTATGAACACTTAAAAGAATCACGTATTAAATTTTTAGGCAGATTGATCAATAAATAAAGATGTAGCAAAGCTATGAAAATAGGTCAAAATACAGCTCTTTCAGTTACTCGAATGTTGCAACTCCCGTCTTAAATGGAGCTATAAAATTCTTTTTTTATGTCTCTTTCTGTAGTTAAATTATCACAATAAAATGAAAATTTTTAGTAGATAAAAACTTTTTAACAAAAAAATTAAACCGCCGAAAAACTCAAAAGCAAAAAATAATAAACCTTTTCTTAATTAACCTTAATAACTAAGTTCTTAAATTAATGTAAGTATACCTAAGTAATTTTGAGTCGGTGCCGAACAACCAATGAACAAAGATCACCAAATTGCCTAAATCTCTATTATTAATAGAAGTAATTTATTGTTCACTCACAGGTTTTAATGCTGAGTTGTGTATTACAAAGTAGACGACCTCTCTGCATTTCTGCGAAAGCTCGTTGATCGTGAGAGACGTGAGGAGAGCGCATTTTTTGGAATGTTAATGTTTATCGCCGGAGATTTCATGTTGCAATGTCAATTTGATTTGGATATTTCTTTAAATTTAAGGTAATTTAGTGATCTTTGTTCATTGGTTGTTTGGCACTGACTCAAAATTACTTAGGCATACTTACATTAGTTTAAGAACTTAGTTATTAAGGTTAATTAAGAAAAGGTTTATTATTTTTTGCTTTTGAGTTTTTCGGCGGTTTAATTTTTTTGTTAAAAAGTTTTTATTTTATAATTTTTTGTGGCTATAAACGCAAATTAACAGCTTAGTGACGTCAAATTGAGCAAGCGAATTCTATACATTCATCTGTGTACATCACACAGTAGCTAGAATTAAAAAATAACTATTACGCATGCGCGAAAATTCAAGAATTTCGGATCTTTCAACAGTTTTGAATTTCCAATTTGCAATATTTGACGCATTATCATACCTCCAAAAAAAACGTCGCCAAGCGGTACACATTTCTTTATGGTTGCCAGTCAAAACTACCACCGGCAGGGTACTTCACTCCCGCTGAACATCGCCCACGATGGCGCCAGAACCAACACTAAATGAACATCAAAATGTAAACAGCACCGGATACGGAACATAGACCAGTTCTTTTTAGCTGTATGAATTTCGAAAAAAAATTAACAAATTGAACTTCGGAAATTTTAATAACATTCAAATACTCTTTTGCGAAACGGCAAACAAAAACAAAATGTGTGCGTGGGATTTACACATTCGCATGCGTTAACATGATTTATTCAAAATTAAAGCATCGACGCATATGTACGTAAATTCAGAACTACAAAAAATCTTAAAAGAATCGTTTTAACAAGCGAAAACAAAATGTACACATATGTGCTGTGTACTGTGAACGAAGATGTATAGGTGGTTTGATGTGCAGTTTTAAACGGTGACGTAAAAACGTCGCCAATATCCCTTGCAATGGACGATATCGATACGATGCTATTTCAATCACGTGTCGGTGGAAAATACAAATTTGAACTAATCAGATTGAAACATGGAGTGTCAACTGAAACTACATTTTAAGTTGATTGGTTGGAGGTTACGTGTTGGCTGAAAAATGACGTCACACGGACACCGTCCATTTAAAAAAAATCAACTCTTCTGGTAATAGCATCTAACAAATATCGATTCAAGAGCTTATATGCCTCGTTAGAGCTCCTATTTTATTTTATGAAAACTATAAAATTTAAGGACTATTGAATTTTCACGAGGAAAAGGAAAAAGATCACTAAACGAGCTGGCATTTAAAATAGCTATTTAAAAGTCATATTTTATGCGTGTTCATACATTACAATCAGTGAGTGAAAAATCAATCATCCCCTGTTTTCCTAGCCTTAGGGTTGGAATTTTTTTTCCAAATCTATATGGGACCAACTTCGGGGTATACCCTTTCCAATAAAAAAAAAAAAAAAAAAAAAAAAAAAAATTATCAAAATCGGATTACTCTGTAAAAAGTTATGCGTGGTCATACATAAAAAAAAATATACGCGTCGACAAGACTCTGTCACGTCTCGCAAAGTATTTCCTTTCTCGTCTCGCATAAAAATTGCCTGTCTCTTCTCGCGAGACGAGACGGGAATGCGAGACAGTGCAAGATTTCTCGCGTCCTTCCCTAGTCCTCATTTTATCGACCTATTCAAGGTATGAAAGGCTGAGTTGACCTCGCCCAGCCGGGATTTGAACTCTGCACCTGTGGTACGGCAACGCCGTGCGCTAACTATTATACAGTTTTTAACCCCTTTCCATATTTTGGAAGTTTAATTTGATTTCGTATTTCGATTTAATTCCCCACGTTTCCCCAATTCCACATTATATAACCAATAAGTATACAAATTTCTTTCAGTATTGATATTTTTGTATACATTGACTTCAGTATTGATATTTCTGTATACATTGAATTCTGTATATACTATTTTGTATATGGATTAAAATTTCCGGCTTTGTCTTGGGAAACGACAGTTTATGAATTAGTTTATAAAGTTTCACAGAAAAAACAGTTGGCGGTATTTGCGCCCGGCTAACCGAAAATACCCTAATTTGCCACCACATACGTTAGCGCTGAAAGTTAATTGCATCGTTATACTAATCAGAATATTAAATACAAGGGAAGCATTAGTCAATGGAACGAGAATGCGAATCACGTCTATATATCGTAATGCTACTGATTGCGAAGCTTGAACTGGAACCGCAGGTAATAAAAAAATTTTTATTCCACTTGTAAAATATTTTGGTACTATTTTACCATATCCTTTCAAAAAACTCAATTTCCAAATATACCTGCATTTGCGATGACTGTAAATCATTCGGAAGGACAATCATTCGAAAAAAGTGCAAATTTATTGAGGCAGCACTTTTTATACATGGTCAGCCTCAGCAAGGAGAGTTCAATCACTCGAGGTTTAAGATTTTATAAATCCGAATATAATAGGTATTTAGCCGAGAACGGCTCCCTCCAGGCTGAATTTTCAGAGGGGGGGGGGTGTCACTAGACTTATTAGATTAGCCTAAATTGTTCGAAACGTGTGAAGTTGTACCCGAGCGTGTGAAATTCAAGGTCGGTAGAGGAAGATGACCCCTGCGACCCACTCGCTGGAGTTGCCTTTGCAATTAGCAATGGTTTTTACAAAAACACTGTCTTCATAGAAAAGTGTGGTGGTTGTAAACTGAAATTGTACTACAAAAGTGGTCACCCTAGACCAGCGGTGCGCAAACCGGGGGTCGCCAAATTCAAAGAGATTCAAATTTATTAAAAACCTGCAATTATTCATTTCAAAGAACTGCAATAATACAAGAGAAGAAACTGATAATTATTATTTTACGAGCGCGATATTGGCAATCGCTATCACGGGGCTTTAAAACCACGTTATCATGTATAGTGATCTGCAAATTGATCATGCATAGCGATCTTCAAAATTATTTTCCATTAAAACAAAACATCGATCTCGATTGGATCCAGAGGATGACTTACGACTTGCGATTTCCAATACAGATCATGCATATAGAACACAGAAACAATCATGAGCTCTTTGCAAGCACATATTTCACATTGACTTTTTATGATGTAAAGTTTTTTTAAAAGTATTTTTCATTAAAAAATATTTATATCCATATGCATAAATAAAGCATTGTTTACTAAAATTATGTGTTGATTCATTAACTGATTTTTATGATGTTACAACTTTTATAACATTTTTATGCTGGTTTATAAGTTTGGTGCCCTATTTTAAAAACGCGTTATTTCAATCGATGACGTCACAACACTCTTTTAAAAACACCCTGTAAGAGCAACTCCCAGAAAGAATTTCAATGTTACTTCGTTTTCAATTAAAGAAAATATCTACTGTCTATCCAGGGGTCGAGACAAAATTATACTCAAAATAGGGGGTCGCGACAAAATTTTACACAAATTAGGGGGTCGCAGATGAAAATAGTTTGCGCACCACTGCCCTAGACAGATGGTCCTTAGCCAAGGTGGCCACTTTAGTAGGTGGTTCCAGTGTATATGGATTTTATTCACGATAAAAAAAAAAAAAAAAAAAAAAAAAAAAATTCTTTATGGACGAATTTTGACCACTGGCAGATAACTAGTATTATATACAAGAAACCTTATAACTTTTTTAAATTAGAGCAATGTTTATGAACCATAACAAGAGTATGAATTAAAATTCCTAAAATTCAGGGTTTCCGTGGATTGAGCGCGAGTTTCAAGGTTAAATCCCTTCGTAATCATTCTTTTTTATGTAACTAATGTACTTTGTATATTTTATATTCAAGGCAAGTTTTAAATACAATACAATTAAAATTATTAAATCACAACAGTCTACAATTCAACGTCCCACCATGGGTGCCCATAAGGGGGGGAAAGGTAGGACACTTGCCCCCCCCCCCCTAGTTTTAGGTTAATGTCTCATGATGTAAACAAATAGCAAAATCAGATCTAAATTTGTTCAAAGTTTGAAATTTGCCCCCCCCCCCTTAGAAATATTCCTAAGGGCGCCCATGCCCCCCCCTCAGTGGGCCGTACTCAAATGATAAAATGTTGACCGCGGCGATAGAAAGGTTGGGAAGCACTCTGTCATACAGGACTTCTGTTGCTAAGGAAGATCTTTACCTCGTAGAAGGAAGTGCAGAATGCGTACGAATGATTAATAATAATAATAATTGTTTTTATGAATTGATGAATATAATATTGTTATGAATTTTCGGGTCAAACCGCTGTTCTGGGGCTTAAAATAGTTCAAAATTCGTGTTCTATGCTTGAAATAGTTAAATTTTGCTTTTTGTTGCATCAAAATCGGCCAACCAGAACCGGAGATACGGTGGTTTCGGTTTCCCCATTGTTTTTCTATGGCGGTTCGAAAAATATTGGTCCTAGGCCTTCGGTAACTTCGCTTTCGGGGACTTATTTTTGGCGATATTTCGCCAGAAGTCGCCAAGTTTGGCGGCATTTTGGTCATTTGGCGCGGTTTTCCCTATGGGTCTTGTAAAGTTGCTTTTGCTGCATTAAAATCACTTAATAACCTAACATTTCTCTTCTATGACGTAATCAAAATTCCCTCTTTATGTGGAATCCTTGAGAAATAGACTTTTCTGGAAGCTTCTTGTAGCTTCTGCGCCGACTATATATACAAGCATTTAAAGGCCCCAGTTCAGTGTGAGTTGAGCTCCCGTCCAGCGAGTTTGATGTGTTAGGCTATAGAAGCAGTGTTTTGGCTTGCTTTTCAAAGCTGATTTTTAAGTGCTGTGTGCATAAATTCTTCATTGCTGCGTCTTAATTGATTGTGAACGATATCCTTTCCATATTTCCACTGAATTTCGCCTGAAAGAGTGTTTTATTTTGTCTGAGAATTACAGCATTTGTGAAAGTTTTGGTACTGAATGGACTGTTATAAACAAGCTACTGACCGTTAGTGCCTGTGAATTTTGTACTCCTCATTGTTCGACGAAGTTCTAGAAGCAGTAAAGTTTGTGTTCCATCTTGAGAGGTGGACTTTTTTTTTTTTTTTTCTAGAACTTTCTACACCAACTGGACTTTAGAATCACGAACCCAAGAAATTAGCAGAGTATTTCTGCAACAATATTTAAATTTGGTTAATTTTTCTCAGATTGTACAGTATAAATTCATTTACTTTCAATAATACATGAAAATAACGAAATTTTTACAACTACTCGGTATCGGCCGAGAACTCGGTCAAACTTTTGCCTAGTACCGAGTACTCGGTACATCACTAATTCAGTATCCTGCAATATAGTTTGGCTCATCCCTGACTCACTCTCTAATAATTCCAGGCAACCTGCTCCAAGATGAAACTTGCACCGCCATTACTCCAAGAAGATTAAAAAATTCAAAAAGATTGAAAAGCAAGCGTAATGACACCATTTGTACAATCCGATTGAAATTTTTCATAATTATGTATAAAAATATAGAAAACAATCTGTGCTGCTTTAAAAATATGACAATCCACCTGTTCCCTAGAAATTTTCTGATCCTTTTTATTTCCAAGAGTAAAGAAAACAAAGTATTCTTTAATCTGAATCTGAAATTGAATGTTACTTTCATCTCTAAAAATGAAAATATATTCAAAATTGAATAATATTTAGTGGCAAAGGTAAAGTTGAACATTTAATATAATGTACAGGATAGTTATAATTAAACTTCCCTCATAAACACGGTTCTAGATAAAACAGGTGATGGGTGATCAGATAGTAATCAAATTTGGTTTATCCTAACTAATATTATAAATGCGAAAGTGAATTTGTTACGCTTTCATGCCTAAACCGCTGAATCGATTATGATGAATTTTAGCATAGGGATAGATGGGACCCTGGAGTCGGCTATAGGCTACTTAGAATTTTAGATTTTTAATTATTAATTAAAAACCGTTTTTACGTTGCCATGCTGACCGAGTTTCACCTGTATAAAATGATTCGCGTTTTGAGCTAACAGAAATGCTATTACTTCAATGAAGAATCGCACGCATTTGATAAACATGAAATTTATGTCAGTTTTACGTCAAATCTATCTATAATAATAAAAATGAATGTTCTCCAGACAAATGTACAGCTCGCAGAGCTTTGAAAATTTGAGCATATAAGCCCATGACTTCGGTAATGCGCACCTGAGACTCAGAACTTTTGAAATTTTAACTACTAGCCACCGAAGCGGCCAGCTTCGTCGCCGCATACCTTACTGCTTTTCATACTCAGTGCAGTGTTGACTAAATTTCTGGACTCATTTCTATGGAAATCATGTTTCTTTATTTGAACAGTATTCGTTATATTCAATTTAATTGGGTTAGGGTTGCTACTCATTTTATGTGTCATCATAAAACTCGATGTTGAAACAGAAAATGGCTAAAATGTGCTTTGACCTAATGCATGGCGATATTTTTTAGAGGGGCGATGAATGCGCCAAGTATTGTAAAAATTCGATATTTTGAAACTGTGAAAAAGTCCAAAAGATCCTGTGTTTTGTGTAGACTGCACTGGGGTTAGGTAACGTGACCATTTATCTTTTCCTTCAAAACGGAACATCTACTACTTTTTTGGCAATAGTATATTTATTTGAAATTATTGTTATTTTGTAATCTAGCAACAGCGTGATATATGCTTGCTCCATTTGGCGTCATTGAACTGTTAATTTGGATTTTTGCACATGTTAGCCTATTATATAAGTAGATGTACTTGCTCCAATTGATGTCATTGAGCTGTTAATTTGGATTTTCGTACATGTGTTATTGTTATTGCACTAATATTTACATCGACCTGTTGCCGTTCGCAGCGAGCAACAAACAAAAGGAACGAGCAATAAACAAAAGGAGACACGGAAAAGAGGAAGTTGTCATTCGTAAGGATAAAAAGTATCAGAAAGCCAGAGGGAATAGGGAAAATAAAATGGAGATCAGGGGGGTGGGGAGAAATAAGCAAAAGAGGAACATGACTTTAAAAAAAGAAATAAAAATTAAATAAATTGAAATAGTTGACAGAAAAAATAACATTAAAAGTGGGGATGTAACGGATATTGATTTTGCCGGATACCGGATATCCGAAGCACCTTTGGTTACCGGATACGGATATCCGGCACTAAAGGTGAATGTAGTTATTCAGTGTGTTTTTCATTTTTTTATGTAATGACATCAGAACAATAAATTGTAAACATGTTTAACACACCATTTAAGTATTTTTTAATAATTGACTTATAATTTACAAAAACTAAATATCTTTATATATATATATATATATGCATAAAAAATGTTACTTAAAAATGTAAACAGTTAAAATATTCTTTTTATGTATACAGTACTGGCAGAAGGAAATAAATTTAACCATGACACATTTGTTAAATACCTGTAATTGTAGATTATTTTCACAAAGAAATGCATACTTTTTTTTATTTATTTAAGAATAAGATATCTATTTTGATAAGATACCTTTGATAGATGAGTTATTTTTTTCCTAACAATGGTTTAATGCTTTTTTTTTTCTCTTTTATTCATTTAATATTAATTTACATTAAGTGGTTTTTAGTTTTATTTTATGTTAAATTACTTTTAGAGATTGATAAATAAAAAGTAAATCGCTTTTAAATATTTATAAAACAGGATTTTTCAGGTTATGCATTAAATTTCTTTAATAAAAGAAAACCACAAGTTAAAAAAAAAATAGATCTGTTTAATTGTTTAGCTTTTAAAATATATGAGCATTCTTTGACAGTATTAAAACTTATATAGCACAAAAAGGGGGGAGGGCAAATTCATAAAATAAAATAAATAAGTTTCTCCCTGCCGCTATAAATAAATTTTGAAGACAGAATAATCGGAGTTTTTTGTTCATTATCGATTTCTGGAGCAAATAAAAAAATATTGGAGAAACTCGATGCGGAGAGAGCGTAAAATTACATTATTACATATTTTTGGTATTAAAATGAGAGAAACTGCGTATAATGAATGCACATATTTTTCAAATGATGCTACACAGTTCTTGTCATTAAACTTCCCCTATAAACAGTAGTCTACAGTAGGGATGTAACGAATATTCGGCCACTATTCGGTATTCGGCTGTTTTGCCGAATATTCGGTAGGCCGAATATTCAGTTGGCCGAATATTCGGTAAGCCGAATACTGAACAGGTATTCGGCCGAATAGCTGTAGCCGAATATTTCTACATATTCAGCTGAATAATTTCAGAACAAAGAGAGATAAATATTTTTTTAAATGCATTTACAAATAATATTGCTTAATTATACTTCAATATGTTAATCGAATATAATAAAATAACCTAAGTCACTGAATTTTAAGCTGAATGGAACACAATCTAAAATATTTAATAATATTAGAGAAATGCAGACTTTTTTCTACTTGGTAACACTACTCGCTTGATTTTCTAATTTCTTTATTGGGTGGGGGTAGGTGGAGTTTTTTCAGATCCACAATTACAAACATAATTTTGAAAAGCTGCTCAATATGTTTTGCTCAGAGGCTGTAAAGCCCAAAACAGGATGTGATTATGACCAAATGAATCACATTTACCATAGCATATTTATTAAATTATGAATGAATATCTCAAAATATAATTACGCTGTTATTAGTATTTAACTTTCTAACAGATGTTTCTTCACGACCAAGATATTTTTGGTTTTGCAGATAATATACTGTTGTGTGTTTTTAAGTACCTACAAATAATATAAAATAAATTTCAATTCGTGTTTATTTCGTATTTAATCACAAAATTGCAAAGCGATATTTTATTTACAATTAAAATGTAATTTTAAAATATTTAATATTCGGCCGCCGAATATTCGGTATTCGGCCTAAACTATGTGCCGAATATTCGGTATTCGGCCTGAGCTATTGGCTGAATATTCGGTATTCGGCCAAATCACTATTCGTTACATCTCTAGTCTACAGCTGAAAAGGATGAGAAGATCACCTCCAAATTTTCACTTGGACACTACAAGAAATGTGTAAGTTTTTTTTTTCTAAGTTCAGAAAATGTCTGCTAAGCAGCACTTTGCAGCATGAAATCAGCTCTAAATATGAGTCTTATAGTAGAAATATTAGTATTTAGGAAAAAAAAAGTATGAGTCTATAGTTATAAATGTGCTCTAAAACTACTGAACAAATGTTGAAACAACAGACATATTGCTTTATTAATGTCTGTTTCACTAACTCTAAAATAATCCCAAATTGGTGTTTTAAGATTAGCCATATTGTAGTAACTCACACTAGTATAAACAAATGTTTTATATATATATATATTTCACTTTTTACAATTCTTAGCATTGGCAACACATACTAATTGTTCAAATAAAATTTCCATGTGCTCAAGGTCTGGTATGTAAAATTATCTTTCTAATTTTTGTTATCTTTTTGATTTCTTCTTTCCTTTATATAGTAGGGTAGGGCCCAGATGTGTGGAGTTAATATCTCTTCTGATATGCCACACAACCGAAACCCTACTATTTGGTTTGCTGTAAATTATAATCCACTGTTTGTGGCCCCTGACGATGGTGACAGTGGTTATAATTTCCGTTCCATTATATTATCACAATAATTCTTGCACTTTATTTGGATTCAAAATCTGGTTTCTAATTCTTGCTAATAGCTGTTGTTTTTATGCGAGATATGTCTTATTTGTAGTATGTTTTGTGTTTTACTTGTTAGTTATACATACATATATATATATATATAAATATATATATATATATATAAAGCATCATGAATATGAATAAAGTTATGCACATCTTAGAACTGATCATGAACAAAAAAAAAGCAAAAAAAAGCATGGCATTTGAGTTGAGACTCCTGGTGAAACTAAAGTAAGGTTTTACTTATGATTTGAAACCAAAACTACTGTTTTGATTGGTTGAAACTGGAGCAATGGTTTTAGTTCTGATTTCCCCCATTAAATTCAAACCAATACTGCTGTTCTCATTGGTTGTGATGTATAGCTCGAAAAAAAAAAAAATCACAATGGAATATACTTTTTAAAAACTTTAACTGTATGTCATGATAATATTTAAGAAAACATTAATAAGTAACTTTTACAAAAAAAGGTTTTTTTATTCTCTCTTTTAAAACAGTGGCGGCCCGTGGTCAAAAATGTTAGTGCAGCCAGAAGCATATGAGCCCCCCCCCCCCCCCCTTTCTTCCGGAGAGGATTGGAAAATCTTTGTTACTGAATTCGAAAGCTGGCGGATTAAGCCCTCACCGAGGAAAAAAAAAAAAAAAATTACATAAAAAATGTCAGAGATCCTATTTTACTTCCATAAAATGGACATAAATTTCAACCAGCCGCTCTTATCCTCAAAATTGCATTAATCCGTGTCTGATTCGAAGTTTCCTTAGAATTTTCTTTTGTAATGATAACTTGAGAAGAAGAAAAAAAAAAAAAAAAAGAAAACTTACTTATTTTTTATAAGTCAAATCAATCCTCCTTTCTTTTAAACATGCGAATCGGTCAGTGATGTCCCCATAAAAAGGCGTTGTTTTAATTCAGATATCAATAATTTTAAAAGCTCTTTAAAATTTCCCATGTTTAAAGAATTTTCTCGCTCGCCATGTCTAAATGCCAGTTCTTACTTACTTAAAAACAATATTGCTTTGATGGGTAATTGTCCATTCATAAGCGTCTATTCGGGCTTACCTTCTTGATAAATTCAGCAATATAAAGTTCAGAGTTTTCCAAACATATATTCTCCTTACCCCCTCCCTCACTTCTCGTCCGAGCGAATCAGTTAGTCGAGTTCTCAAGTTCAGCCGCCGTTAGAAAATCTTCCATCGGCTGTATCCAGCTGCATACTCCCTATGCCGGAGAGGCTGCTGACGTAGTCGTTGTCATGGCAACGGTGCTGCCAATTTTCTTTTCAGCGCTCTGGGCTGAACCAAAGATTTTCCCAATTGAATTGCGGGAAGATTAAAGTGCTTTTTTTCTGAATGAGTGATCCGGCCACAATACGTTTTTTTTTTTTTTGGTTTTTTTAATTTACCGTAGGAATTCCAGAATTCTAATCTGAATTTAGGAAAATTAGTAGAATAAATTACTTTAAAGTATGTGCTGATAATTTCAAGTGTAGCCCGGCTGTACTTGCTGTATCCCATGAGCCGCCACTGTTTTAAAACAATTAATAGATTAAAAGTGAGGAGAATTGTCCTGTGAAATGCACTTATCAGCTGCTGAGAATTGTGGAGTTGGCTAATTTTGCAGTTGTTGATGAGAAATGTATTTCTTGAAAAGTATTTTGGAGCAGCTTCGGAGCAAAATAAAGAAAAATGCATGTTTCGGCACAAATAGGAGCAAGTACTATGCAAAGGTGCAGGCTGGAGCAATTCCAGCCTGCACCATTGCAGAGTTAACACCTGAGTATTTTGCAAATATTGTCGTAACTGTCTCAATTTGCCAAATTCATTAAAAAATAAATAAATAAATTAAAAAAAAATCTAAATTTAGTAACTCTGCATACTATCTTATTTTAAATAAAGTATACAAACATGTATTATACTCCAAACATATTTGTTAATCACACATGCTTAATTTCTCTCTGGACCTAATTCTAAAGCCGACGAGAATGAAGTTGCGGGCAGTAGCTATTAGGATATATGAGATGTACTTGAGGCATTTAAAAAAAAAGTTTAAAATGTTCACAAGAAGTCATTAAACATGAAAACACAGTAAATGTAACAATGAAAATGGATAATTCAAAATAAACGTTATTTTAACATTTATTCAATAATAGTTTTTGAGCATTTATTAATACTCCCCTTAGATATTTTGTTTAGCAAAAGAAAAAGTCCTAAACTGTATTGCTCAGAAAACATTAAAAAACAACTGAAATTAGAAGAATGGTTTAAACAAATGACAAAAAACAGCTGGTTTACCGAAAATCTCTGATTAAAAGTCTATGGACAATCATTGCTTTGATCATGGCCAAAATCTTGCTAAGCATGGCTCAATTTTGAATCAAGGTTTCTAAAACTGATCTTCGTTAGGCAACATCTTTTATATTCGGCGAGAAATAGCCAAACGATACATATCGATATATTATTGAGAACATATTACATACAAAACATACATACAAAATATTGTTCACTCTATTCCGTTAAGGGATTGATATTATTTTTTAGTAAAATTATTGTAATTAGTGATATATATAAATTTAAAGAATAAATTACAATGAATTAAAAATATAAATGTTTGGTATTGTGTTATTTTTATATTCCAGTATCGTTCACAGCGCTCCAAGCCACTCATGTACCACGTCCTCACACACTTGCAATAAGTTAGTCATTTCTTCTACTAAAATAATCCTATAGGAATAATTTATATGGCAAAACAACGTTTGCCGGCTCAGCTAGTATATATATATATATTATTGAGGTATCATATCTCAGTTTCAAATTACAGTTGCTAATTATTTTATAAACCTCTTTTTTATGAACAGTTTCGATTATATGAATTAGTAAGTGGTCCCCCAAATACACTCATGTCCATAAATTAAGGATAATTCAGAATCACACAGAAATTGATCTCTAAAATAAAAATTTCACCTGTGGAATGATCACACACATCTTGAAGAAGAATATGCAAATTACAGGAAACCACCAGATGGCATGGATGGTACGTCACAATGACGAGAGTGTAAGAGAGGGGTATATAAGGAATGGTGGCAAAGAAGTAAAATTGTTCACAAGCGCTGTGAAAGCCTTTCAGTGCAAAAACCGCATAGTTATGGCACAAAGGAGGCATTTGGATGATGTTTTACGTGGCAGAATTATCGGACGACTGGAATGCGGACGTACCCAGCTGGAAGTATCCGAGGAACTTGGAATCGCCCAGAGTGTCATCTCCAGGCTTTGGCAACGATTCCAAGATGATGGTAATGTGAGTAGACGTTACAGCACAGGTCGCCCCCGAGTTACAACGCCGAATGAGGACCGCTATTTGGCAGTTACTGCCAAAAGAAACAGACGGAGTACAGCATCAGACCTGTCTCGTCAGCTCTCTTCAGCTACCGGTACGACAGTTTCAAGGCAGATCGTGTACAGACGCTTAGGGCACATTGGTCTATATGCTCGTAGGCCTGTCAGATGTGTTCCACTTACCGCAACTCACTGTCGCCTGCGATTAACCTGGAGTAGAGAGCATGCATTGTGGACACCGCAACAGTGGTCTTGTGTGATGTTTTCCGACGAGTCCAGGTTTAGTTTGGAGTCTGATTCTCGCCGGACATTCATCCGGAGAGCGCCAGGTACCCGTTACCACCAAGAGAACACCATTGAAAGACACCGTTACGGTGGTGCAGGATGGCTCGTTTGGGGAGGAATTATTCTTGGTTCCAGAACTGACCTGCATGTTCAGAGTGTAACGATGACAGGCCACATCTATCGGGATGTCATTCTGAAACAACATGTACGTTTGTTTCGGGGCGCCATGGGTGCTGAATTTGTGTTTATGGATGACAACGCCCGTCCTCACCGTGCAAACATTGTAGACGAATGCCTTCAATCGGAGGATATCACCCGTATGCATTGGCCAGCATACTCACCGGACTTGAATCCAATAGAGCATGTGTGGGATATGCTTGGCCGACGTATTGCAGCCCGTCAACTTCCTCCCACCTGTCTACCGGAACTTCGGAGTGCATTGCTTGATGAGTGGTGTATTATTCCCCAAGATCAGATTGATCATTTGATACTCAGCATGCCTAGGCGTTGTCAGGCCTGTATTGCATCGTCCGGGAGACATACTCTGTATTAACCATCCTACTAACCATGTTATACTGTTTTTTTGTAAATAGGTTCTTTTTTGAAATTTGGTCAAGGGAGTAAAACTTGCAATTTTTATTAATTATGTCAAACATATAGCATCTTTTTTGCTCTTTACTTTTTGTTTAATAAATAGACTTTACAAATAAGTCAAATTTGTTTTGCTTCTTTCTCTTTCTTTGCCTGAACTTCATTATCCTTAATTTATGGACATGAGTGTATATGTAATGTAACGTTTCCATAGATGTACTGCAAGGATTTTTTTATTATTTTTTATTTTAAATAAACTTTTGATTTTATGAACTATTTGCAGGGATAGATGCAGACAAAATTAGGGTCTGTTTTATGGTCCCTTCACAAAATTACAAATCAAAATGACTTCTTCACAAAAATACAATCAATTGAAACAACTCTTCATTGGCATTTTTGCTTTATATTTTGCTTTGTAAATTATTAAGAAAAAAAAAAGAGTGATTTTCACAATTTTGTTATGAAAATTCACAAATATATATATTAAAACTCACAAAAAACAAAACAATTTTTACAAAAATAGGACCCTGTAAAAAATTTATGGATAGACTCCTGATTTGAGTGGTCTTTGCTTAAATTCATAAAAATGTGAAAGTATAAATAAGCTTGAATGAAGTGCATCAAATATTCCTATAATTTAATAGACATACAAGGAAGTCATGTGGCGTCTATATTAGACTTAGATGTATTACAAAGCCTTTCTTTTAAAAAAATTGAATTTTTTTTTTTTTTTTTTTACACACCACACAATTTTTTGACAATTATGAAAATGTCTATTTAAGCTTTTCTTCCCAGAAAATGCTTTCACATGTAAGACAATTCTTCTTTTTATAGGTGCACACAGACTTCGTGCGATTACACATTCATCTGTAATTGATTACAAGAAATGATATGGATTTACCATTACTAACAATTTTCAAAAGATTGACTCGTGAGTGTTAATTTAGTAAAATAACAGTAATCTTGACGTTCAAAAAAATCAAACATCAAAATTATTTCATAATAATTCAATAATAATGCAATTTTATCATACCATTTTTACAAAATTTGTAAAGTATTATTTTAACCATTGACTGACATGAAATCTGCATCGATACTTAGTCCAGCTATCTCTTTGAGAGGATGCTTTTTTTGGCAGATCATGCATAGATAAGGTTTCTTGATTAAGTGGGTGAGCATACGAGGATTCATATGTTTGTTTTGAGAGAATTTTTTTTTTCTTTTTTTTTTTTGCATGTCACAAAACCAGGGGCGGATCCAGAGAAATCATCTAGGGGGGGGCCCCGTTTTTCATTAGAATGATACATTGATTTCCTAATACTTTTTCTCCCAATGTGTGATTAGACATGGTATATCACAACTAAATAAGTATGTTGTCTGCTGCAAGAACCGTCGAAGAAAACTCAGAAAGGGAAGGGGGGGAGGGCAGAGCTATCGTGCGCTCTATACCGATCAAGTTACGGCCGATGCTCATAAGCTACGTGTTTTATGCGTTTCAATGGACGACGGGACTGATACGGAAAAAAAATGTTCCATTGCTCTCTCCATTGTGTTGGGGGACAGTGTTTTAAGTTTAACAACACATTAATCTTTTGTTGGTAGATCTCGACTGGCCATTAAAAGTCGTAAATTTCGACCGAAAAATATCGCCTTAGGCCCTGTAGTGAAGACAAGACGTGGCTAATCAGCAACGGCAATTATTCATTTTGTTGTTCGCGGGCCCTACCCGTTAACATTTTAGTGTGTACAGAGTACAACTGCTGAATGCAATATTGAACCCATTTCACAGCCACCGTGCAATATACAGTGTTCACAGCATACATTTTTGCATTTTAGGATGGCATTAAGTTTTCCAGTTTAAGTAATTCCCATCCTTTTCAGTGAGGACTGTAGTAAACAAACCTCAATTGCTATTTACAACTATTATCACTATTACCTGCTATTTACAATTTGAGCTTTCTTTTTTAAAACCAGACCAGCTATGCATTGCCAGGTACTCGCTTTGTCTGATATCTTAGAATATGTTTTACTTTTATAATGAGGATTTGTACCCATACGTCTGGGTGGTGTGGACAACTTATGAGAGCAGTTGAAAGAATGAAAGCTGTACAAATTGGCGGAGGGTTGGATTGTTCGTCTATGCTTCAGCATCACTTAAGGCCGATGCTGATTGCTGCTGCGTCTAACGTGACTGCAGAGGGCATTCTCGTCGCGAAATTTACGACTTTTTAATAGCAATTTGGGGTTTACAGATAAAAGATTTCCGCACTAAACTGCAAACTCCGTCCCCTATAAAATGCAGAGAGCAACGGAAGATTTTTTTTAACGTATCAGTGTACCGTTGTCCATTTAAATGTGGTGGAACCTGCTAAAATGACCACTTTGGTAAAGAGATCGTCTGTCTATAGTGACAAATTTAATACAATTTCGCTTTACTACCATCACACTTCACCACCTTTGTAAGGTGACCAGTTTTGTTCTTCTCAAGGGCAGTCCCATTAGACAGGTTCCACTGTACAAATAAAACTGGGAACATTGCTCCAGCCACTGTGGCGATAGCGAGTCAATAAAATGTGCCTCTCCTTCTGTTTAAAAATAAAAGCTCTATATCATTTTTGTAAATAGAGAAATTACGTTTAGTCCACAAGGATTCAATAAGTATTGGTGTAAATATTCTTGGTATACGTATATATATCATTACAAATCAGAAGCCCGCTAAAATCCCACATTTCTAGAACTACACAGTTTTAATTCAGTTGGAACAAAGGAATCTGCTTTCAAAAGCTGCAATTACTACACGGTCCCTTGTAATTCCTTTGTAATTTTGTAGACGGTCCCCGCGTCCAGTCAATCTAGCGTCTTAAAAGCCATAACAAACCTTGAAAAACCGCTGCCCAGATTTTGGGATCTGCCAATAATTGCAACTTGCATGGATCATGTGACACGACCGCAAAAGTTAATAAAAAGGGCTGATGCAGCCCAGCAGCGACTTTTTCGTGTGTCAGCAACTGCCAAGGAAAGATGTATCGAATCACCCAATAAAATAATGTAACCGCAGTTCTGCCGATTCTTCCACTGACAGTCATAGCGGCCCAAGGATTTTCACAGCTCACTCCAGGGCTTTGCCGGCCAGTGAAGAACGGCCAGGATCCCACAATAACAGCCCTAAGTGAGAGTCCCTAGCCGCCTTGCCTAATGCCCAACCCCGAGAATGGGTCTCAAACAGCCTCGCGTCCTCCGGCACACGACTACACCTTCCCGTAGCCGTTTAATGCTACACACAAGAATAACATTTCCCTTTACACTTTGGAAGGTGCCTGGTTCAAAACCAGTTTGCATCCGCCGACCTAACTGTTCGGAGTTTTCTGTGCTTTTCTCCGAAACTTAGAGTAAATAGGGTTAGGCCCCTTAGAAAGACCCTAACGGAGTGCACCACACCCATCGGCTTAGATTCCATGTGCAGATAATTGGCCGTAATCCTACAGCACGAAAACTAACCCTTTACACTTTACATTCTTAGGACTGTGAATATATTTCTTGCTATATTGGCATGTTTAAAGATGTTACTCCTATTATCATTATATTATTTTATTATCCACAAAAAATTATTTTAAGTTACCTTAAAAAAAGCTAGTAAAAACAAGCAATACAATAGAATTAGGTTTCATGAAAATCAAAATGAGTCAGTTGTTTCATTTTTCGTCTTCCCGTTATTCTTTCTTCCATAGATTTTCTCAAATGTGAAATGCGTCAGCTTCCATTTTATGAATTTTTCTAGCTAACCAGCCGAAGCCTGAAAATTTTGCATTCCAAATTTTTTGCCAGAATAACAGCACTGCAGTAATTGCTTGATTTTATTTTATTTTGGTAACACGAACAATTATCTACATGAGGGATCTAGGCCGAGTACGGGGTGCTCTACGTTGGGGGGGGGGGGGGGATTCTAAGGGGTCTTAATCCGTTATGAGTTATTATTTATGAGAAGTTTCGGAGAAAACTGCATAAGACTCCGAACAGCTAGATTGACGGACACGCCCTGAGTGTGAACCAGGCACTTTTCTTCTCCCAGTTACGAGCGCTATGCGCTCAACCACACGTCGGGCCTCCAGAAATTGGAGTTATGTGATATGTGATGTTGTGTGTATACTAGAGGCATCTGCATTCTGGGGAGGTTGCCTTGGTCGGAGGATTTTTTCAGAGGTTCTGACGCGTATTCACGTTAAATCTGGAGAAAACCATCTGGAAAAACTCCAGATAGTTAGATCGAGTGTCTTATCAACTCGGCCATGGTGGGGGCCCAGAAATTAGAATGTTGGATGCTCTTGCTTCATGCAACCATTTGCATACAGAAGTGCCTTGGCAAACTCTTTCAATCGGCCACATTGACTTTTCGGCCGTTTGGATTTGGATCCCAAACTAAATTTTTACGCTGCTTCAAGAATTTTATCTTTGCTTCTAAAATACCTTTGAGAATACACTAAGGTAGTTGAGATTGTCTTGCGAATTGCACTTTTGACATTCCCTGACACTTTTTTCCCCACTCCTAAAAAAATTTTCCCTTGTTCCTGTAGCGTAAGATGAAAAAATAAATAAATCGTTGTTAAACAGAAACGACCCTTGAGCCCCCAGAGCCCCCCCACAGTGGATCTGCCACTGTATACAGTGCTACTTTTTTAAATTTCAGTTCATGTAAAAATTTACAATTTTTTTTAAAAACTTCTTTAATCCATAGTGTATTTCTAGCTCGGGGGGGGGGGGGGCTTGAGCCCCCCCGGATCCACCACTGCACAAAACACATGTAATTTTTACTGCAGTATAGGTGCAAAGACCAATATTCAAATTTTGTTACTGATAAAAAGTTTTATTACGCACATTAGACAAGTAAGGCTCCTCCAATGTATAAATGGGAATACGATTGTTAGAGTTTTCTTTAACTGAGGGAATTCTTTCTTTTATGGGTATGATGATTTCAGGCTTCAATGATATAAATCAGTTGTTTTATAAACTGTCAAAGTTATTTGTACACACAAAATTAACTAATAATATAGTGTACTAACTAATTTAATTGTAGTGTACTAAGAATTAGTACACTATATTTAAAAATACTCAAATAAAGTAGTGTACTTATTTTTTTTCTTCAAAATTTTATTTTTATGTTTTACTTTGAAATTGCAGAGAAAATAATTTGATATTTTTAAAGTCAATTCACAGTAAAATACAAACACAGTATACAAAGAAATTACTTTGGATTATCTTTTTACATGGAAGATACATTCTGTGCAACACAATATTTAAAAAAGTGAAACTTAAATAAATGATGAGGGTGGATAGATTTGGCTTTATAAACCCTCCCATACCACACTTTGTATATTTTAAGTAGTAAATAAAGATGCAATAGATTATGCCAAAAAAAGAAATCTGTATTATCGTTATATGAGCCCCTTAAAAAGCCCAAGTAAACTCCATTTTTCTAGTTTTCAGATAGTTAACTCATCAGCACTCGCACCTACTCATGTAACTTTAACACTCATAAGGAGTATATCTTTCCCCATTTTGTTTCTGTTATATTTTTGACTTTAAAAATGTTTGTTAAAACAGATTTGTGGACTTATATTTTAAAATTCATCTCTTCAACAATGTTTTATAAGGGAAATTGCACTTTCCATTTTTATTTAGAGATTTTTCCAGGAGTTACTATAAATATCATATTTTTTAGAAAATGCTGTTAATATATTTTATACCTAAAAATAATAATTATTTTATTAATATGATATTATTTTGCCTAAAAGCCTTTTGTCAATACGTACTGAAAGGGAAACATTAATTTATATTTAGTTTACGCTAACAATGTAATGAAACATTGATACTTGCACAGGAGTATTCAATCCCAAAGTTGAATGCTCTCCTCTCCGAAATAACAAAGGAACGGCATTCCTATGCCCAGCCCAACTGGACCTTGACTTTGAAAGATACTAGACACACACACAAGACAGAATTGTTCTCAAAAAATTTCTCCTTTTTTACAAAGAAATTTTTTTTCCTGGGGTGAGATTTACTCCAAGATGTATTATATGAGAGCTTGTGGGTTAAGCTTTTATCAGGGTTACCATAGGAAATTCAGAGTTACACAGCAACTAGTGCTGCTACTTAGAAGGTTGCAAGGGAGTTACAACTTACCCATTGGTGCTTTTAAAGGAATGACCTTTCTTAAACATTTCTGCAACCAGAAAATGGAGTTATACCAGAGATGCCAACATTGTAAAGATGACACCAGGAGAAAAGTGTTTAAATTTCAGCAGTTTTGGACATCCTTCAGGAGTCAAATTACATACATTTCAGAAGTCATAATTTTTTTTTCAAGCTATAATTTTGAATAGCTTTTACAAATATTCTTTCATTTCTCACCCTCATGCATCATACTCTCATTTTAATCAAGTGTCACAACCACAAAAAAGAAATTGAATTTTAATATTACAAATTTGAGAACCAAATAGACATGTATAAAAAGGAGGGAAATGTACAAAATAATATTGATTTTTAAAAATGAACTAGCATGCATTGGTCTCATAAGTTAAAATAATAAATTTATTATTAAAACTTACTAATCTACTTTGAATTTACTTACTCTTTAAACAAAATATAATTGATTGAATTATTTCCATAGTACCGTATTTTACACTGCATTTCAGGAGAAATTCCGCAATTTCCAGAGATGTTGGCATCTCTGTTATACCACTGGGCTTTAATGAGCTCATCTACAGGTTAAGTAAAGATTTTAAAAAGAATGTTTTTTAATCATTCTTGAGTTGTTAAATGCAACCGCTTTATCTGCTGGAAGAGAATGGATTTTTTCCATCATTTAAATTATAAATTATTATATTAATAAATTCTAAAATGAACATGGAACATAGACTTGGTGTTGAAAAAGCTTTTTTTTAAAAAAATTATTATTATTATTTGAATCCTCAAAAGTATACATTCATAATTTTTTATGCCATTTTAGTAGTGAACATGCTAACCATTTGCGTTTTCATTTTAAATTTGATTCAGAGTGGATTTTTTTTTTTTTTTTTATGCTTAAATAGGAAAAAATTTAAATCAAATTTTAAAAATCAATTTATCAATAAAAATTATGATTTTTTTAATTTTGGAACGTGATTAAGTAAATGAACTCTCACAGAAAGTGCTTCAATAGACAAAATACACTTATTGTTAGGGATGTACCGAATACCATATTTTGCCGAATAACGAATATTCGGTTAAAATTCTAACCGAATATTCGGCCGAATACCAAATACTTGGTTAAAATTTATTAAAACGTTATTAAACTTTGATTGCAATGATTAATTTAATTAGTTTTTCTTAAACAATATTTCATATGAAAAAAAACACTCAAAATACTGGTGTTAAATGATAAAATAAATAAAAACTTTGTGAAAAAAAAAAAAAGTTCCCTCTGCTCAGTAAGATGAAAGGGCTTGTCTGATGAAGACCGAAAGAATATTTTGGTCCAAACGATCGTTACGCCTTATAAGTAACCTTTTATGTGTGTTTTTTTTTTTCACAAAGTTTTTATTTATTTTAATATTTCATATGGTGTAAAACTTCAAAAATTAAAATGCTGCAAAATTTAATATCCAAATGTGTTTCCTTTATATATTATTAACTTTTTTAAATATTAGTGAAATGCTGCCAATTTTTTTACCTGCATATTTTACTATAAAAATTAGTAGTTAATTGACTTTACATATTTATGAACACTTAATGCTATGAGTTTTTTTTTTCTGGTTACTGTTTCCAATTTAAATCAGTTAGTAATAGCGAGGTTAATGTAATGTGTCATAAGATTTAAGAAAAATTGAAAGGCAACAAAATTCAAATTTAACACCTGAGTGTTTTCTCTTACATTAAAACTAATTTCATTGTGATATTAGTTTTTTGTGTGATTGTGGAATGCTATGTTAGGGCTATCTGCCAAGGATGGCCTTGATAGGAGGACTTTCTAAGTGTTTCTAATGTTTATTCACATGTGATATTAGTAAGTAACAACTTGAATCAATTTAGTACTACGGCACTATACTGTATCTTTCATTCATGATATAAAAAATATGTATTTCTTTACCGATTAGTAAATACTTCAATTTGTTTACTATTCAGTTGTCGAATATTTAAGTATTCGGCCGAACCGAATATTCGGTTTGTTTGCCGAATAGGCAGTATACCGAATACCAACTGAATATTCGGTGCATCCCTACTTATTGTTCTTTAGAATGTGTGCGAAGATGAGAATTCAAATGGTGTTTGTGAGAGAATTTTTTCTTACACACAACACACACATACGGTTTTTCCCCTGTATGGATGCGAAGATGACTATTCAAGCAGTATTTCCAAGTAAATTTTCTGTTACACACATTACATATGTAAGGTTTCTCCCCTGTATGGATACGAATATGGTTTTTCAAGTCTCCTCCCGCCGAGTATGCTCTTTTACACACATCACACACATATGGTTTTTCCTTTGTATGAGTACGAAGATGCCTATTCAAGTATACTCTACAAGAGAATGCTTTCTTACACACATCACAAGTGTACGGTTTTTCTTTTGAGTGGGTGCGAAGATGTCTATTCAAATGTTTTCTCACAAAGAATGCTTTCATACACACTTCACACTTGTAAATCTTCTCGTTTCCATGGATGAGAAGATGAGTGGTCAAGTGGTGTTTTTGATTGAATTTTTTCTTACACACTTGACATACGTAAGGTTTTTCCCCTGTATGAATTAGAAAATGAGTATCCAAGTGGTGTTTCCGAGAAAACTTTGCCTTACACACATTACATATGTAAGGTTTCTCTCCTGTATGGATGCGAAGATGCTTCTTCAAGTCTCCTCTCTCTGAGAAAGCTTTCTTACACACATCACACACATGGGGTCTTTCTTTTGTATGGGTACGAAGATGTTTATTCAAGTTTGATTTAAGAGAGAATGCTTTTTTACACACATTACAAACATAAGGTCTCTCCTTTGTATGGGTACGAAGATGGTTATACAAGTTTGATTTATGAGAGAATGCTTTTTTACACACATCACAAACATAAGGTCTCTCCTTTGTATGGACACGAAGATGAGACTTCAAGTTTGATTTAAGAGAGAATGCTTTTTTACACACATCACAAACATAAGGTCTCTCCTTTGTATGGATGCGATGGTGATTGCTCAAGCTTCCTCTATGAGAGAATGCTTTTTTACACACATCACAAGTGTAAGGTTTCTCCTTTGTATGGATTTGAAGATGAGACTTCAAATATGATTTAAGAGAGAATGTTTTTTTACACACATCACAAACATAAGGTCTCTCATTTGTATGGACACGAAGATGTGAGTTCAAGTTTTCTTTTGTAGAAAATGCTTTGTTACATACATGACAAATATGAGATTTCTCCTTTGTATGAGTTCGAAGATGAATGTTCAAGTGGCCTTTACGAGAAAAAGTTTTCTTACACACATCACACGTAAACGGTTTTTCGCATGTGTGGATGAGAAGATGATTACTCAAAACATGTCTCCGAGAGAATGCTTTCTTACACACATCACACTCGTAAGGTTTTTCTTTTGTATGGGTAAGAAAGTGAGTTTTCAAGTTTGATTTAGAAGAGAATGCTTTATTACACACATCACAAACATAAGGTTTCTCTTTTGTATGGACACGAAGATGGAAGTTCAAGTTTCCTTTTAAAGAAAATGCTTTGTTACACACATCACAAATGTGAGGCTTCTCCTTTGTATGGGTACGAAGATGAGAGTTCAAGCTTGATTTAACAGAAAATCCTTTATTACACACTTCACAAACATAAGGTTTCTCTTTTGTATGGACACGAAGATGTAAGTTCAAGTTTCCTTTTAAAGAAAATGCTTTGTTACACACATCACAAATGTGAGGCTTCTCCTTTGTATGGGTACGAAGATGAGAGTTCAAGCTTGATTTAACAGAGAATGCTTTTTTACACACATCACAAACATAAGATTTCTCTCCTGTATGGATGCAAAGCTGATGCTGCGACAACATATTTGGTTACAGTCTTTAAGGCAGTTTTCGTACCTATGTCAGTACAGAAATAACTGCAGAATGTGGCCTGACTTCTGCTGTAATAAAGGAAAATGTCTAATTATATAATTTTTCATTTTCACAATATCTACAGTAAAAAAATAAATTCTATGAATTAAAGGTATTTAAGAGATTACTCAAATTTAATCTAATTAATTTTTATTAGTACAGTGAAACTTCTCTAAAGGCCACCCCTCCAAAATGAGCAAAACTTGCAAGTACTGAGTGAAAAGAACGAAGGAATAGCATAAATGTTACCTTATTCTGCAGTCACCCCTCACCCGGGTCAATGGACACTCCCAAAGCCTCCAAAATATAGCAGCTGACCCTGTCTTAGCAGCCAGTTTTGTTAACGAGTGCCTAGACTATGTGATACATTTATCACTAAAAAAACAAAATTTTTGAAATGGAAATGAGAAGAAAAATATTTAGAAATTAACGAGTATGTTTACGAGTGGTTTAAGGGTGTAAGGGCTTACAGATTTCCAGTAAGTGGCCCAATGATGAAAGACTATGGATATCAAATGTATGTATAATAAATTAAGTGCTGCATTTTCAAGCATTACCCAAAACAGACCTAAAAGTATCAATTTTGAAGAAATAGAAAAAGTATCAGACTATCAAACCCATGATTATGCTCTGAAAATGGAAGCTCTTCAGATTATAACAACAGATGGTGCCATCAATAATATTATGCATGCTCTAATCGATCTGGGATGGAAAGTGATTCTTAATGAAAGAAGATTTAGTGCACAACAGCATGACTGAGGATGGTGTCGATGTGGCCACTGAAAGTGCCATTTAAAACAAAATTTATGGAACTTTTAAATTTTTTATAAGGCTTAGGAAATTTCAAAGAAATTATGAGTGAATGATCTCTGTACAAGGATTGGCTGGCTGGATAAGTTTTTTTAGCAGTTATATGGTTAACTACATTTGCAATAAAGCTTAAAATTCCCATTTTTGGTTAGTAGCCACTGGCCGGCAGGCTCATAAACTTTAATGGCCAGTTGTTTTAGGCATGCAGACAAGGATGGTGGTCGATTCCAATGTCCCCCCTAGATAGAGGTACACTTGTAGTTGGTTACTTATTTACAAAGATATATTATGCAATCAATTATTTATTTGCAGAGATTCATTATTACAATACAATTTTAATCATTAAAATTGGGTCTTCTTCCAATTGAATCTCTCCACCACAATTCAATTGCAGCAGTTGGATCAAAATCGTCTAATAATTTTATATTAGAGCATTTTCTGCATAGTCTGTTTTCTAACATAGTTTTTTTCATTGACATGTTCTGGTTGTTGTAGAATATTTACAGCACTATTCCAAATCCTCTGAACTTCTGTATTGCTGGGAGAGAGAGTGAGGATTATTTTTATCACCTGGGTGATTACTTGAATATTGTTAAAACTATCAGCCTGTAGTTTGTCAAGCAATGCAGTAAGTGAGACTTGCTTAAATTTTTCGAACATTATGGTCCGCAGTTGCCGCCACTCAGAAAGTGCTCTTTCTTACTGAAGCTTAAAAACTGTACAGAATTCTGCAAGTTCTTTTTCTCCATACTCATTTAACTCCTCAGAAAAAGATGGAAAGAAAGCTGTATCTAAAATGTCAGCAGTGCGAACACATAGTCGACTTTCCAGATCCATCTTCACCAAAGAAACGTCTCATTATATTTGCATTTGCACTTTTGCATACTTTTGGAGATACAAGGGTCAGACCAACAGACAAGGATCTGTTACATTTCTTGTGTACTTAAGAGCACAAGACTTGGGAGCATTTGAGTGTGGGGAGGGGGGGGGGGGCAGTAAGATTATAAAGGAAGGGAAGAGATTTTAAATATAAAATATGCCCAGAAGTCTTAAGGAACAAAAGTCTTTTTATTGAGAAAATTATTTTACTTTTATTTTGATGTTCTGTTTTGAAAAGTTCATTCATACTTGCTAACAGTCAAAGAAAAAAAATCCAGGAGATTTTTAGGAAATATATGTGCTTTTTAAAAATTAATTCTGAAATTACTTAGTGTAAGGTAAAACTATTATGAAAACTCCATAATACATACCTGCTAACAATCCTAGGCAGAAAACAGGAAATTTTGTAAAAAAAAAAAAAAAAAAAAAAAAAAACAGAAAAATTTTGAAAATAAGAAGTGAAAAAAATATGTCCCCCCCCCCCCCCCCCCGGAGGACGATCATCATTTCCCGACATTTTTTGTATAACATTATATTTTTACTTACTCCTATTTTATTTTGACTACTTAAAAAAAAAAAAAAAAAAAAAAAAAAGAGAAAAGAAAAGAAAACTTAATTGTATGGCATGCATTTAGTAATAATTTATTTCCCCCAAATCATGCAAGTATTTGAGCTTCTGCTTCATGCATGCTTGTTTAAATGATGATTAACTTTTCTTCTTGAATATCTCTCTTGTAACATAAATAAATTGTTAATGAAAATTGCAAACAGAGCATATTTTGTTCTCCTCCTTCCACCTCTATTAACAGCAGGTGATAAACGCATTCCTGTCAGCTGAGCTGGGTTTGTTGTTTTTTCTCCCCTCCCTTTTGCTAGCACTTGTTTAGGTTCTTTTCTTTTTTTAAACATTACGACGATTAGTAATACTCTTGATATCGTCTTGCAGTTAGAAATTAACATTCCATTCTAAGTTTTTGCTAGCTGTGCAGTCTCTGTACCAGTTAATCTATCTTTTTTTCTAGTTTTATTGTGCACATATTGCTACTTTTGTTTGCTTTAGCTTTTAATGATACAAGAGATTTTCTCTTCTGGCCGGAAGACTGGAAGTCTTCCATCAAAATCGGAAGCGGAAATTGGTTCGCTCGATGAGGGGGGGACAGTAGAAGGGGATGAAAATGGTACGATCTGTTGACGAATTTTGCAGGTGCGTATGTGCGATCTGTTGATAGATTTTGCCGGCATGATGTGCGATCTGTTGATAGATTTTGCCGGCACGATGTGCGATTTGTTGACAGATTTTTCTAGCTCCACCATTTATTGGCCTGGCCGGTAGTCAGAATTTCGTAAATTGCCAGTGTTTAATGTTTAATCGCCACCTGACGACTGGGAATTTTATGCTTTAGTTTGCAACCACTGCAGGCCGTATGATGCATAGAGTGGAAAAAAATTTAGGGGGGACAGAAATATTTTATTTCCCCATTGGATTAGTAAGCCAAAATTTTGTAATATACATCCTCCAGGCATGGGCCCCCCCTTACACCATGGGGCAATTGTCCCCCACTCTTGGTGGCCTGCCAACCCTTGTGCAGTGTTGTGTTGTTGTTTCATGATGTCATTAGAAATTATGTGATTGGTCAAAGAAATCAACTGCTGACCCAGTGTTTTCACTACAGCACGAGAACCTCTCATTTTTTTTTTCTTTTTCTCGCATTAAAAAATATCGTTTTCCTTCTGCACAAAATTTTTGCATTTCTGAAGATTTGGGTACATATTTTTAAAAAAGTCGCGCATGCTTCCATTTTTCATAAAGAGGTTATATACGCAAAATTCTAGCAGGTTACTATTTTTTTTTTTTTTTTTTTCTTGCATGTAACTAGGCCTGACTTACTGATTTGGAGGACCAGTTACATGCTATAAAAATAACTAAAACTCATAAATACCTTGATTTTGAATGTTTACCCAAGGCAAGAATAAGTACCCATTTATACAGGGATCACTCTAGAGCGTTTCAGGGGGGCGGCCCGCCCTGGTGCCCTTTTTCCGGTAAAATGCTGCCCTCCTTGCCCTTTATCTTGATAAAATTCTGCCCTCTTTTTTTTTTTTTTTTTTTTTTTTTTCAATGAAAATGCCGCTCTGCTTTTCTCCACCCCTCCTTGTTTTCCCTTCTCTTTGATTCTCGTTACCATTGCTGGTGCGCGGCTAGACCGGGTCCACGTGTTCCCGGCTAGACCCCAAAAAAGCCTCTCTCCAACAACAATAAGGAAGTTGATTTGTTTATTCTCTTATCAATGATGTGTGGGGAGGAGGGGGGGGGGGATCTGCTCAGTCTCCGCTCTTCTCCCTCCCAACCTGAGGAGAGGGTTAAAACCATTCCATGTAGCTTGAGGTCATAAAATATCTCATTAGAGAAACAATCTGTCATCCAGAAGAGTAGTCATAACAATAAATTATTTCCTACTGTAAATGGCGCTTTACCGTGTTTTATAAATGCTGTAATTAATTAATTAACGCCACTTGGTTTTTTCAGATTTTCAAAACACATTCATCCAAACTTACAGCTGGCTGCACGGAAAGTTCAAGACAAGGGCAATTCCGGAAGTCTGGGTAACACCTCCCCCCCCCCCACACACACACACACTCCTCCCCGTTGATGTACTAAAAAAATAGGAAAAAATTCATTCATTGACAGGGTGTGCAGCAGTCAGAAAATACTACTTGAAAATATCGAATTTCCGGTCAGCATCGGGACCAAATTGATGACCAATTAATGATTATTCTATAGGGCTATGTTAGGCAGAGATAGGGGTGGGAACTGTCAATACAAAATTTGTGTATTTTGCAGCCCCTCCAAAAAAATGAAATCGTCGACGATTGCAAGAATGCAAGTCTCGTCGACTGCACAGGCACGTGCCCCTGGGATGTTCATTTTTACTGTACTACGCGCTCAGCAAAAGCCTAATGTGTGAAAATGCGCAGTGGGGAGAGCCATTGAGACTATTTTGAATTCATCGGTTGGGAAATTAAAAATGTGTGCAAGAGGGTCAAATTCTTTCCGATCCCTGAAGGGTCGGGAGCTATTTTATAATTATGTAATTACGAATATTACACAACAATAATTATAAGACTTCTTGCCTGTTTAGAAAATCCTTTGCCGCTGCCCACGATAGGAAATACTATCGTTCCCCCCCCTCTTTTTTTATTATGTCGTGCACTTGCAATTTATTTTTCCCTCGGACACGTCTTAGCTAAACTGGCGTTCTTATTACAGAATATTTCTAAAAGTTATGCATATAGTGCTGCAACTAGAGGTCAAGTCGCCCGGAACAAACCTTTCTTTTGGCGCTCCCTTCTTTCCATTTCAATTTTGACGTAACAGCACTATGCCTGGGGCAAGTGTCCCGTTTCGCCTCCACTAGTTGCAGACTAGCATATATACAGAGAGAAAAGTTGCAGTGACGCTGAATACAATAAAATTTGAATCTAAAACTGAATGTTTTCGGTCATTTTCGGGTCCGAAAATTGGCGTGATTATGAAAAATTTGTCGGCAAAACCGGATTCCCGTTATTTTGCGATTACAAAATTTAATTTTTTTATGCTTTTTTTGTTTTGTTGTTGTTGTTGAAATAAAGCATAATGGACGCCTTACACAACTTTTGTAAAAGTGTAGATTTCATTAAGTGAAAAAAATTGGTTTCAAAATTTGTTTAATCATTTGCTTAAAAAATTGTTATTAAGAAAACACATTTTCGGACATAAAAGTATGTTTATAAAAGCTACCCTTATGTGTTTGTAAACAATAATTACAAAAGTTGCCCGTTTAGTGTGATATGATATGCCCTTTTCCCAAACATTGCCCTTTTTCTGTAATGTGCACCCTGCCCTTTTTCATTTCTAGAGTGATCCTTGATTTATATGTATACCTTGCCCACTGGGTATTTACCAAACTCACATCTATAGTAAGAAATTCTCACCTATTTTTTTTTTTTTTCAATCTCACTCAGATTTGGAGGAATGGTGAGAAATCTTCACCCATTTTTTTTTCCCTATAATGAAGATACTGGTTGATCGATAATTTTTGGAGGAATTATTTGATTTGTTGAAAGAATTTAACTGCTAACCGAAAACCGAACCTGAAACAACTGGCATACATGTTAAACATGCTTGTTTGTTGTGTGTGAAAGAAAATGATTTTTGATGAAGTTATAAGTGTGAAGTTATTTAAGAGTGGTGATTAAGAAGTGAAATGTCTGGATATTTTTATATTAAATGTTGCTAAGATGTTTAAAACTGCAATGAATTTGCTTATCTTAAGATGTGTTGTATGTGAAGCATACAGGCCATTAAATGAGAAATGAAATAGAAAATTTGAGGTACGTGCTTTTGTTTATATTTAAATGTTTATTGAAAGATTTACTGTATTGGTTTACAGTTGAGATTTTATATTATTGTTTTTGTAGCATGTTTATATAAAGGTTATCGTATGCTGTGTTATTTTACTTTTATGTGAATTGCTGCAATAATAAATTGTGATGAAAAGATGGATAATAATTAAAAACATTAAAAAGCCTTAAAATCTCCGTAAAATAGTAAAAACATGCACCATGAGCGCTTTTGACAGCTTAGCCCGCTGTCATCATCAGAACTGAGTCCGCTTGGCTCGTTCACCGCTTCTTCACCAAGGCTTGCCATGACTGCTCGATCTGCGCATGTGCCATGTCGTTGACAGCTCCCTCTTGTGTCATTATTTCCAACGCTTCCCTTCTTAAGCCATAACTGTGGTTATTGTAATTAGCCATTTTCTTGACATTTACGAAATCTATATCTATATTTTCTTTTAAGGCTAGGCGGGATAGGGCGGTACTTTGTCTATTGTATTTTATATTGTTTATGTGTTCTTCAAGTCTATCTTTAATTTTTCTTTTTGTAACACCAATTTAGTATCCGGGAAGGTTGGAATCTCTATAAGTGAAATTTATTTTGTAAATACCTGCAGTTTCTAGAGGGTTAATCTTGTTTTTATCTGACCGGATTCTTTTAAGTATATTGCTATTGGGTTTAATTGGGATACGAAGGTTCATTTTACGTGCATGGTTGGATATATTTTTACAGCGAGACCGCAACAGTTGGGAATTGGATGAGTAAAGTTGGATTTTTCTTTCTGTGCGTTGTTGATGATGTTGAGTTTCTTTCTTCTATTTCTGATTAGGCGGGGGATAATATTGCTGGGATAATTAGCTTCGCACGCAAGTTGCTTTATGAATTGTATTTCTTCCTTTAGTAATTGTTGGTTGGAGCATATTTCTAGGGCTCTATTGACATGTGAACGTAGGATTCATATTTTGTAGTTATATGTAGTTTTTGAGGAGTAATTGACTATTTTATTATTATTGGTGGGTTTACGATAAACTGTGGTTTCTATATTGTCTGAGGTGGTTCTAATTACTTTAACATCAAGGAAATTTAGGCTATTATTCTGCTCGAGTTCTATAGTAAATTGTATATTTTCATCAAGTGAGTTAATTTCGTCGAGGATATGATCTATGCTATTGTTATTTATTATTGCAAAAGCATCATCAACGTAACGAAACCAGTATTTAATATGGGGGGTGGAGGTTTTTATTGATTAAAGTTTCTAGGTTTCGCATTTTCCACTCGGCTATTATTTCAGATATCGGGGAGCCCATAGGGACACCTTTATTCTGTTTGTAAAATTTACTATTGAATTGGAAGTAGGAGTTATTGAGGATGAGGGACAAGGCAGCTTTTAGGGTTATTGAAATATCGGTATTAAATGCGTTCTCAATTTCTTTACTTATTGTTTTGTACATCTCTTGTGTCTATGGAAGGATATAAGTTGGTGACGTCGAAGCTGACCATTTTAACAGAGTCTGAAAATTGTATGTTTAATTCTTTTAAGAAATCGTTTGTGGAATTTAGAGATGAGTTTGAGAAAGGAATTAGTTGCTGTAATATGTTTTTTAGGTATTTTTCAAGTAGGTAAGTAGGGCCTTCACATTTACTGACCATTGGGCGGAGGGATGGGGGATTTTTATGATCTTTATATTTTCCAAATATGCGCAGAGCAAAGGCAGTAGGGCTATGTAATTGTTGTGGTTTGTTATTGGGCCAGCTTCCTTTATTTATGAGTTCTTTTAGGATATTGGTAATTTTGGTGGTGGGGTCCTTATTTAGTACATTGACATCTAGTTTATTGATGGTTTCTATCATTTTGGTAATGTAATCTTCTGTATCTAAAATAACTATTTTCCCTGTTTTGTCTGAAGTAAGGCAGGTTATTGTTGGACTATCTTTCAGTTCTTTTAAACATTTTTTGTCTTCCCTGTCCCTCGTATCTTTCTTTTTTAATTTAATAAGTTCTTTTTGAGTGAAAAGTCGTAGCTCCTGTTTATTGTTGTCTGGTAATGGTTCTATTGCGGTCTCATAAGCAGCTATTGTGACTTTTAAATTTATGTTATCTTCAAGTATGAATTTTGGTCCGAGGTTTAGGGTGTCTTCTTGGTGTTTATTTAATTTAAAAGAGGAGAGCTTTATGAATTGAGGATCGTCAGACTTCATTATTGTTTTGTTTGTACCATATTTATTAATCCAGAAGTTAAGTTTTTTCTTGTGTGTTGTTTGCAGTTTGTATTTTAGTTTCCGGCAGAAATATTATGTTTTTTTGACAAAGTTTTCAAACGTATGATAGTTGGTATTTGCTTTTAAACATTCTTTAGTTTCTTCTATTTTAGTGTTGAGCTGGTGTATGATGGCATATTTACTTCTTATGAGCTTTTTTAACAATTTGTATTCAAAGATTTTCATATCAAAACGGAAGGCGTTGTTTATAAGTTTATTTTTTATTTGAAGACATTTAGGAATTATATTGAAGTACTGACAATCCTTTAGAAAAAATAAGTGTTCCGATTCACGGGTCAGACGTTTTTTTAGTTTTTTGAAGGTTGTATATAATGTATCGGTATTATAAGCCATAGTTATAAAGTTAATTATAAGAAAAATCTTAATCATAGCCAGCAATAAAGAGGTTTAAAGGAGAATTAATACCTATTGTAAGTAGTTGAGGGAGACCGTCGAACGCACGGCGATGGCAATATGGCAATATACACACAAGTCCAGATCTTCTTTTTGACAATAACCCCGGCACCGGGTAAGTTTACTTAGTTAAAATTTAAACACGGAAATACCTTAGTAAATAATTAAAAACATTAAGAAGCCTTAAAATCTCCGTAAAATAGTAAAAACACGCGAACGAGCCAAGCGGACTCAGTTCTGATGATGACAGCAGGCTAAGCTGTCGAAAGCACTCATGGTGCGTGTTTTTACTATTTTACGGAGATTTTAAGGCTTTTTAATGTTTTTAATTATTTACTAAGGTATTTCCGTGTTTAAATTTTAACTAAGTAAAAGATGGATATTTTTGTTTTAAGAAAGGTGGATAATTTTGTGCAATATATGGGTTTACTTACATGGATTTTCAGAAATCATGTGCACAGTTTAGGTTTAACATGAATCAATATATAAGGATTTTTGTGTTGTTTGTGATGAGTTTTGATTTTATTCTGTTTTTAGTACTGTAAATTTTGTGTTTTGGAGATATTAAACTGAATTAATCTTGGGGTGGGGTGGGGGTGAGGAGGTAGTCGGTTTGAGTGTTTTTCTATTAATTTTAAACTGTGATTTTAACATTTTAAGGGAAATTTTTCTGTATAATTTTGTGCAAAAACATATTTTAGCATTTTGCATCTTTTGAAGATTATATTTTATTTATTTTTTAATGTATCATTAGTCTAGAGAGAGTGCTTTGTTTATAATTGCATTTGAAATATGTCTACAAATATGTTTTAATGTGTTTAGATAAGTGTATTGTAGTTTAGGGTTTATTTTGCACATATGTTTATTTTTTGTTTAGCGAGATAAAAAAGTCGCCAAATGAACCGGCACCCGCTTACATTATTATTCCCATTTCCAATATGTTCTGCTTTATGATTTTTAAAAGTTTTATACAAACACCCTTATTATGCAGCCACCCCTAAAAGTGTTCATTTTTCTAGAAGAACCAATGGTGAGACATTACTGTACAAACATTTTCCTTGCAAATACTTCAGTTTGTTAAAAAGTTAAAAACATTGTAAGAAAAGGGTTGCCTTCAAAAACTTTATAACAATCGTAAAAAAAGAAGACAACTTCCCATTTACACACATATATATTAATATGTTCAAACTATATAACTTATACACAAATGTTTAAAACACTAAATTCTCAGTTTACGTAATAAATATGTAATCAAATTACTCTTATATATCACTTTTTTTTCAACAGGTGGGTACTTGCTGATTAGGCGTAGTCCACTACAACTTTCCAGATGTATTGTGGCTATTTAATTATGGGGGGCACCCAATGGGCAGGCAGCATTACCCCTTATGAAGGGAATGACAAGTTAACATCCATGCCCAAACTGGGATTTGAACATGGACTCAAGGTGTGATAGAGTGGTTCTTTAATTCAAACTTACAATACTTAGCACATTCATCACCCAACTATAAGGTTTTTGGGGAAAAATAAATGAATAATGTGGTAACTCTCATGTTCCAGAACAGAGAGCATGATAACCCTTTTCGGACAAATTGCGAGCATTTGATCCGTGATGTTTTTCTCTGGTGAATCGCGAGCGTATGTTCTGTGCTGTTACTTTTTGTGCCCCATTGTTTTCAGCACACGCGGTTTGAGTAGTGGATCTAATATTTCCAATTTTTTTCAACAGCAGCGCGCATGGTTGACGTTATGGTTCAAGGTTTACAGATATTTCCATTTTTGTTTTATGAATTTTTTATTTGATATCATGCCTTCCGTCATGAGTTTAGTTTTGAGACATTGGGAATATTTTTGATTTGATTTTTATCTGATGATATGCTTTCCGTTATGAGTGTAGTTTTGAAAACCAGGGTTGATGCAGGACAAGGTATTTTGGACCTACTCCAGTAATAGGTATACCTTAGGGATGCACAGCATTTTTGTTACATATTTTTTTAATGGATTTTTAGTCTGGATATATTGTTATTCTCGCATTTATATAGTTTTTATGTGTATAAATCTTTGTTCCTTGGAGAGAAGCGGGAGGGTTGGGGGGATGCCCCCCCCCACAATGAAAATTTGGGGATAATACCGTAAGCGGGTGTCCATCGCCAAGGAAGATGCGTCGCCAAAGCTTACTATATGTTGTAAACAGTCCTGGCAGCGTTGCCAATCGAGATTAGCTAATCGGCAACCCTTTCGGCGGAGCTGTGTTGTTTTATGATGTCATGAGAAACTAGTGTGTTTGAAGGAATTATATGATTGGTTGAAGGAATTTCAAGGAGTTTAACTGGAAAAATAACTGAACTTGAATTAGCCGGGAATGGAAGTTGTGTCGTCTGCTGCAGTTTTGTATTTTATAATGGTTATTTTTGAAAAGTGGAATTTTTGCTTGTTTTTATATTAAATCTAGATAATTTCTGTAGAGCTATGATGAAAGTTGTTCCTTTATACGCTGAGTTGTTTCTAATTTTTTATCAAGTGAAATTGGACAAAAATTTGAAAATGTTTGTTGCCAGTTGTGAAGAATATGAATCGAGAGTGTGTTGAGGTACAGTTGTTATGCTTACTTCAATGCTTTTGATGGAATTATTTTGTAGTGAACGTACGTCGTTCATGAATAAAATTTAAGGTATGTGGTGCTTTTATTTATTTAAATGTTTATTCCTTGCTTTACGGTACACCGGTGTATAGTTGAGAATACTTATGGTCTTATGTTTTTATAATTATGTAAGGTTTTTAGTATGTTATTTTTTGTGAATTGGGATGAAAAAATAAATTTTTTTAAGGTTTTAAAGGGATGGTTAATTTTATTTGTTATCTGGGTTTGCTTCTGATTTACAGAATTCCCGTACAATTTTTAGGTTAAATCAGAGATCATCCTAGGATGAAAAAGGGGCAGGGTGCTAGTCCTTAAAAAAGGGCAATTTAAGCTTTCAAGGGCACGTCAGAGGGCACTATATGAATATATATATATATACTCAAGAACGTATTTAGGGGGGTCCAAGAACCCCCCCCCCCCCCCGAAATTTTCATTTTTGTTACTAAAATGAAAATGATAGTCTTTTTGTGAAAAATTCAACCTTTTTTACCGTTTGGACCCCCCCCCCTCCAAACTGTTTTCCGGATACGTGCCTGTATATACTAAGCGAATATTGCCATTTACTTTTAGAAAAAAGGTCAGCCAACAATACAATGCTTTTTCATATTAAATCTGCATTTATCGTATCTAAAGTTTTTTTTTTTTTTTTTGAGGGGGGGGGGAGGGAGGAATCTACATATAAAATAATTGGCACTTAAAATTTTTAGGCACTTAAAATTAGCTATATAGGCACAAAAAAATGGTTAACTTACAAGAGGAGGTGATTACAATAGTGTTGACTCTAGAAAAAAAGGGTCGACAAGGGGGAAATTTCTAAAAGGGCACCCTGTTCTTAAAAAAGGCACTTTGGAGTTCCACGAGAATGTACAGGTAGCTAACATATATAGACACTGGTTTGAAACTATCTGATCCCCGAAACTTTAACATGTAGAGTTGTAATATGTGTTCTGACTACAATGCATAGTTATATTTTTTCTAATTTGTCTTAGTTTTTTCCCCTGATCTTTTGAAGAAAATATCCTGTAGAAGTAAGTGTAAGCGAAATTTGAAAAAGGATTTGTTGATAATATTTTGCTCTAAGCATGACATAAATATGTGAATTAAATCTGCAGATAATTAGAAGTTTTTGATTTAAAAAAAAAAGAAGTTTTAATAAAAGTAAATTTGAATTTTCTGCTTAATTTTTTTTTCTCGAAATTACATAACTTACATGTTTATTATTTATAAGAATAGTACATTTATTGAAGAAGGTTTCAGAAATTTTTAGCCAAACATGATTTGTTAGACAGTAGGGGAAGGCAGAGGGACTGCTAATTTATGTTCTTCAATTTTATCACACTATCGCTACTGGACCACAATTACTGGATCACATTCATATAGGATGTTTTACCTATATTGGTACAAACTTTTAAACAGAAAAGGACTGTCAGTGTAAGTGGATTAGGATAGATGTGTTCAGCATATAATAAAAATAATAAAATTTAATAATATAAATCAGAATTTAAATTCTTTTGTTCACAATAATTATTGAATGAGTACCAAGTAAAGATTTTCAAAGTTACCCTTATTACTATTAGACAATTAAAATTGGATCAAACAATTTAACTCATCCATCAATTGATAACTATAGAAATTGTGAAAATTGAATTCTGAACACAGAAGATTGCTAGAATAAATGACATCAATGCAAATTTTGTATTGCATCCAATGGTTGGAATGTACACCATATGAAATCAAATTACTGAAATATATTTGTTCTTCTCTTTCACTTCTAATTTAATGTTTGCTCATTCATGAAAAGTGAATATAAGTTTTTTAAAAAGCACTATTCCTTAAAATAAATAAAAATAATTACTACATGTAAGTTTTTTAGCAGGTATAAAATAAATATTTTTTTAAACTCACAGAATTGTCCAAATGTGTGAAATAAAGTATATATTTTAAATAATTTATTTTTCATAGCTTTATTTTTAATTTTTTGTAGCATACTTAAAAAGTTCTCTTTAAAAACACTAAATTACATTGTATGTAGCTTGTGTATCTGCGATTCCATAGAACAAACAATCTATGACTTTTGTTTGAATATAAGTCAGTTCCCACACGTGTCAGCGACAGCATTTGTCAAGTAATATCATGTGAGGGAAGCATTTGCACCTTCCCTCCTTCGTCTTTTCAAGTGTCCCCCCTCGGAGGATATGTTCAGTTTGAACCCTGCTGCCAAATCCAGGAAGGAATTGTGACACCCCTGTATATTATAAAAGAAACACGAAATTTTGCAGTACTTTAATGTCTGAATTTTCAAACTATATGAAACATTAAATACTGTTTACAAACAAATTAATCTGTGTGTAATCCAAGTTAATAACAGTTGAATAAATCTAATAAATTTTAACCAAATATTCGGTTAGAAATTCAACCGAATATACGGTATTCGTAATTCGGCAAAATATCGTATTCGGTGCATCCCTACTAATAAGCTACATGACAGTTGATCCAGATTTTAAATGATTCTAATTTATTTCAAAAGTTATGCAAAAATTACTACTCAATTATGTTACACACAAAAATAAGTAAATTATTTATATTGTTCACAAGATGCAAGAACATAATTACTAAGTAAGAACCAACGAGATAAATTTCCGGACTATATTCCGTATACGGTGCCTTGTTTACATGTCAATGGTTTGTTTACAAATCATTGGCGAACAATCTGACGCGAGAGTGAGCGATGCACCGCCAACTGCCGGTGGTAGTTGTGACTGGCAACCATAAAGAATACGTGTTTCGTCAGGTTTGGGAATTTGAAATTGTTTGCGTTATTGATGGAAGGGAATGAAATGTGTTATGTTAATATAAGAAAAGAATTTGTGGGTGTTTGTTAGAAATATAGTACGTTATAAGCCGGTGGGTGTTGGGGACATTTCTGAGCGGTTATTTACCAAAAAAATAGAGGTAAGTGTTCTTTTTTAACGAATCTTTCGATGTTTAAGGTTTTTAATGTGAATTTTAAATTGATATTTGAAGTGTTTATGTTTTCGTAAGTGCTATTTACGTGCTATTCTAATCATACTGACTTTATAAGAGGTGTACAACTAGGTTGTTTAATCCACCGATGTTTTTTTGAGTTGAAAACGGGCCAGTGTTTGCCCAGTTTACATTAGCTGTACAACTAGGTTGCTTAGTTCACTGTTGTTGTTTTTTTTTAGTTAAAAACGGTCCACTGGTTGCGTAGTTTACATAGCTGTACAACTAGGTTGCTGAATCCACTGAGGTTTTTTTAGTTAAAAACGGGCCACTGGTTGCCTAGTTTAGATAGCTGTACAGCTAGGTTGCTGAATCCACTGAGGTTTTTTTAGTTAAAAACGGGCCACTGGTTGCCTAGTTTAGATAGCTGTACAGCTAGGTTGCTGAATCCACTGAGGTTTTTTTAGTTAAAAACGGGCCACTGGTTGCCTAGTTTAGATAGCTGTACAGCTAGGTTGCTGAATCCACTGAGGTTTTTTTAGTTAAAAACAGACCACTGGTTGCCTAGTTTAGATAGCTGTACAACTAGGTTGCTGAATCCACTGGGGTTTTTTTAGTTAAAAACGGACCACTGGTTGCCTAGAATGACTAGTAAACATGGCGACAGTCGCTGGAGCTTGGCGGTCGCCAAGCTCCAGCGACTGTCGCCATGTTTACATGGGGTGGGCACCGGCTTGTATGATTTTACCAAATTTCCTTATCTTGTTCTAGAGTGCAATGTATTAGTGCCCTTGAAAAATATTCTACAATAATAATTTTTAAACTTACCTCTAAAAGTTGCTAGTGACGTTAATAAAAAATTTTCAAAAATAAAATGACAGCAGATTTTATGTGAATGATCTTATCGTTCAAGTTTAACATTGCTTCCGCTTATAAAAGCTCTTCCGCATACATAAACTCTCAAATTTAACAGTAAAAAAATAGTTTTCTCCTTTATATTATTAATTAGGCTAAAATACCTATTATATTAAATTATGTTTATTAACAATCTCAGTATCAATAAAGTATTGCCTGCAACGTACTGTCCCGCCAAAAATCTCTGCCTTTGGAGTCATTCTTAATGAACGAATCGCTTTCAGGTATGACGCCCAATCCAGGACTTGGTATCTCAGGGTGCCATGGCCAATCAGACAGGCAATTAGAAATAACAGCTGACTTTTTTTGCTCATGACGTCACTGGTGGTATTTGATCCGCCAGTGTACGAGCTTATGCACTTATGGTGGTGATGATTAGCTTGTTTTTCAGATTGTTTGGATCTTGAGTGTTATTTAACACTTTCATCTAGTCATTATAATTATTGCGAAAGAAGCTAGAATATTACTCAGTAAAAAATAATAGCATTTGATAAATTGACGGCATGTATGACCGCAAGGGTGGATCCAGAAATATTTCAAGGGGGGGGGGGATAGTTTTACTAGAGGAAATCTCAAATGGTTGACTGTAAGACTATAACAATATAAGTACATCATGATATTTTTTATTTTATTACTATTAATATTTATAAAACAATTTCTTTTCGTTTTTTTCACAGTTTTGCGTATCTCTCTATTATTTTTCCAGAATCTATCGAAATGTCTTTACGGACGTGGAGCAATACTAATCCATTCAGACAATTTTCAGTCATTTTATTTCTGAGCCATGTTTTTGAACGCCTTAACGAAGAAAAGCTTCTCTCCGAACTAGCTACACTGACCGGGAGAGTCACTAGAGTATCTAAGAAAAATTTAAGTTTTGGATATAAAATTTTATTGCAGTCATTTAAAACATCTACAATTGATTTTTTTTCCAGCCGATGGATTCTTGTTTTTTTTTTTTAGTGAAATGTGCTTTCCACATTAATATTTCAAAAGTGAAATTCCCTTTTGAGTTGTGATTAATACATTCACATAATAATCTGCCGTACTTTTCCCATAAAATATTAATTGTACTGTGCTTTTCATCTTCCCTACATGCAGTACCAGCAAACACACCCCTAGTAGCAATGACTACTTGTTTTCTGCTCGGTCGTTCATCGACTCATCGCTAACTCATCGACTCGTCGAATTCAGTCATCGGCAAGTGCACTTTTGTTTATCTGCAATAGATGAATTTTTATTCATGGATAGAAGTAATCCAGACGAGCAGTTTTGCCGATGGGAAACCGAAAAACAATACCTTATCCGAAACTGCAGCTCTATAGTAAGGTGACCAAACGTCCCCATTTTCCGGGGACAGTCCCCATTTTCAGGACGTTTTTCAAATTGTCCCCAGAATGTAAAAATGGAACTGGGGACAATTTTTAATTATTGCATTGTTTTTCAATTAAATTACTGTTAATTATTGCATTAATTATAAATGTCCCCAGTTTTGTTGTCAGAATCGGGGACATGTCCCCGATTCTGACTACAAAAATCTGGTCACCTTACTCTATAGTCAACGGGCCTTGCAGGTGTCCCCAGTGGTTTACACTTTACCCAAATTCCTATAGATATTTGCGTAATTTAGATGTGTCTTTGCATAATCTAAAGAAAATTTTGAACAATTCTTGAATTAATCGCATAATTTACTTCAAATTTCTTCTATTGGGGCTGGGAGGGGGCAGGGGGTGGTGGTATCCCCCCTTGCCCCTCCCACAAAATTTAAATTTGAAAAGAAATATTTACAAAAAAAATGTAAGTGTTTATTATATAAAAATCGTTTGTAATATTTAAATAATTTAAAAAAAATGTGTTTAAAAAAAAGAAAAGAAAATCTATTTGAGCGTCAGCTGCATTATAAGAAAAACGGAAACTTCATTACAAGAGCAACTCTGTTGAAACCTCTTTAATATAAACAGCAAGAAGAGAAATCAGTTAATTTTTAAAAGTTATCCAAGAAATATGAAAGTTAAAATCACACTAAAATTCTTATACAATTGGCAATATTGTTTTTTAATTATTAATTATGAATGTTGTTGCTACTTACATACATTGGTAAAAAGTGAAATTAATTTCTTACCAATCGAATAATTTGACTATTATTAGTAATAGCTGAACAATGTCAAAATTTCACCCAAAGTCCCAATCTGAGACTAAAATAACCGGTACTTCACACTTTGCCTTACGCATGACAAGATTCGATGGTCTAAGGGTAGCGCGCTTATCTCGTAATCAGAACGCTCAGAGTTCGGGCCAGGGGGAGGTAGAATTTTTTTTTTCAGAAAAACGGAAATTTAGCATACGAAAAACGAAAACATAATAAACAGAACGGACATGTTTTGAAAATTTTGCTGCCAGTAGTTTATTTTTTATTAACAAATATATTTTAAACAGTTTATCGGTTTCTTTTCGTTATTTCATCGGAGTCATCGGGAAACGATGATCGGCTTTATGGCCCCCCGAGCGGACATTTTGTACCAGTTGCCGATGAAATTTCCCCTTTTTTGCATGAAAAGCCGTGATCCGCCATTGCTCCTTCTCCTCGGATTTAACTCACCCGCCTCTCATCGACCGATGGGTTATTGCTACTAGGGACACAGTTTCTCTTAACGTCTTTTAGCGTTCAGAAAACATTTTCTGAACGGTAATAGACGTTCAGAGAACCTGTGTGTGTTTGCTGGGTAGTGTTAGCAGGGAGAAGTAAAAATAAATTTAAGGCATTCTTCTTTTTTGAGGAAAAACGTGAACTGATGTAAAATTTGCTTTCACACATAATGTCATGTCTTTCCAATTTCCTTTTTTATTCGGTACATCTATAATTGAGTGGAAGTTTGTTTCAAATTGGATTACGCTTTCGTATCTTTCTACACAACGTGTGTCACACATAGCGCTCAATCCTTTCCCTAAAAGAAAATTTCTCTTTGAGGATGCATTTAAAAAAATAACTGTTTCTTTCATTATTTCTAAGCAGTTTCTAATAATTTGTATGTCTGAGCTTTTACACAGCGAAACGTTCAAACAGTGATTTTTACATGGCACCCATATAGCATGCATTGCTTCTTTCAATAAAACTGAAAAGGCTCCTTTTTTCTCAGAACCCCCAAAATTTTCGCTCTATGCTCATGATAATAATAATAGTTATAGCCAACACGTTAAATCATTTTACCTCTTGTAAATGGTGAAATTTATTACATAATTCCCTTTCTCTACTGCTTTTCAATCTATATATATAAAAGAGAAAAGCAGAAAAGTTTGTTTGTTTGTTCGCTATACGCGTCCAGACCAAATTTGGCACACTGACTAAATAGGACAAGAGAAAGCTAATGCCGTAAAAATGAAATTAATCGGATTAATAGTTTTTGAGTTATTTTATGTTTTGTAAGGTTTTGGGCCATTTTCCTCGCATTTTACGTTATCACGAGCTAAATTTTCGTCCGAACACTATATTTTTTATATCATCGGAAACTACAGAGTTTTCTTTTTCAAATAAAATTTGTTGCAAAATCGTACTTACATTTGCCGATTTTTGGGAATTTTTTTAAAGGAAATCCGGTTTGGAAGAAAATGTACTGCTTTTTAAAAATATGCTATTTTTAAACTGTCGCATCGAAAAATCTAAGGGGCAAAAATTTTCCATCTTTTTACCGCTTATTAAACATTTATTTCTCCCTCTTTTAAATTTTGAACCGTGCAGAAATGTTTATTGGATTTTTTTTCTGAAAAGATCACAGGGTAAAAGGAAGGGCTCCGCTTATGAAAAACCGCCATGTGGCGTTGACAAGACAACTGAGGGTGTTCATTTTTTCACCAGGTTTTTCATTCTCAAGGTCATTCCTGCATTCCATCCGCCAGAAATAAACAAACGGGGGATTTATTTGAAATCGCTGTATTAGGAAATACGAGTTCGGAAGAATTTGATGATAGTATTTTACACCTATTATAAATTAGAAATAAATTTAGAATGGAATGGCGTAAAATGATGGAGCGATACGACTTTCACACTACATATTTTAACTGTTTGTATGAAGAATGTAGTAATCCTTTTATGAAATCTGAAATTTTCTCTTTCTTTTTCTGGTTGCACACTAAGAGGAAATATAATTTCAGGTAATAATATGCAATAAATATTTTTACATATTTTTTTTGTATACGATTATTTTCTCTGCTAGCTGATCTCCTAACATTTAAAAGTAAAATAAAAATTATATACCGTGGGTAAAATCTTTTAAAATTTTTGCGTATAATAATAAGATTTTATGTTATGTTTTGTTGTTCCTTGACAGAATCTAACAGCTTTAATAGCAAACAAATTATCATAAATAATCGAAAAAAATCAGTGTTTCTCTACAAACTCTAACGCCCACTTTTATAAACAAAAAAATATAAATGCCTTAAGCAACTCTTTTGAAAGATATTTCCCAAGAATAAAATTTCCATAGCAAAATGAATATAGATAGATAATATAAAATAATATATTTTAAAAAAATTTCCTGAATGTTTGATAAACATATAAGTTCACCATTTGTAAAAGTGCACAATACAGCTTCTGAAGAGACATTCCGAATTTTTTCAAGTCTTTGACCTCATTAAAATTTTAAAAATATATTTTAGAGTGACATTTTTCAAAAGAATGACCTTGATTTAGACCATTTTTTTAAGAGCAAACTTAAAAAATATATATATACTAGCTGAAGTACCCGTCCTTGACGGGTTAGTGAATGCAAATTTCCAAAAAGTAAGAACTTTCGTCAGCATTGTAGGAGTATACAGAATGGATGTAGTATTTGCCAAAGTAAAGAAAGCGAAGTTATAATTTTTATGTATTGTTAAACTATTACATGTTAGAGAGTAACTAAGTAATATCATTTCATTCGCTTTAATCGTAATTATGTGATGCGCGAACGAATATTTACGCATATTGAAATAATTTTCGGAAAATCTCAAAATCTAATTAACATTTTTGAAAAACTTGAAGCCTAGAATTTAAGTTGAGTGACAACCTATCCTGTCACCCTATTTCGTTTCATTCCCTGTAGTCTTTATTTCGTGATGCTGGAACAAAATTTCAGCATTTTAAAACAATTTTCGCAAAATCTCAAAATGTAATCAAAATATTTTAAAATTTCAACGCCTATAAACTAAGATTAGCAACTACCTATCATATCACTAAATTTCGTATCATTCGTATTAGTCGTTATTACGTGATGTTTGAAGAAATATAAACGTATTTTGAGAGAATTTTCACAAAATCTCAAAATCTAATAAAAATGTTTAAAAAATTGGACACCTGTAAATTATGTTGAGCAACCATCTATCATGTGACCAAATTTCATATCATTCGCTTTAGTCGTCATTACGTAATGCGGGAACAAAGATTCACTCAGTTTTAAACGATTTTCTCAAAATCTCGAAATCTGATCGTTTTTTTTAATTAGATGCTAATAGTTTAAGGTGAGTGACCACCTATCATTTCACCAAATATCATTTTTTCACCTTTGCAGTTATTACGTGATGTGCGAACACAAATTTACGCAGTTTGAAATAATTTTCGTAAAATCTCAAAATCGAGTCAAGATTTTTTTTTAATTCGACGCCTATGTTTACACAAATTTACGCAGTTTGAAATGATTTTCGTAAAATCTCAAAATCTAGTCAAGATTTTTTTTTTAATTCGACGCCTATGTTTTAAGTTGAGTGAGCACCTATCATGACACTCAATTTCATATCATTCGCTTCAGTCGTTTTTACGTGATGCTCGAACACAAATTTACGCAGTTTGAAAGGATTTTCGCAAAATCTCAAAATCCAATCAAGATTTTTTAAAAATTCGACGCCTATGTTTTAAGTTGAATGACCACCTATCATGACACCCAATTTCATATCATTCGCTTCAGTCGTTTGTACGTGATGCTTGAACACAAATTTACGCAGTTTGAAAGGATTTTCGCAAAATCTCAAAATCCAATCAAGATTTTTTTTAAAATTCGACGCCTATGTTTTCAGTTGAGTGACCACCTATCATGACACCCAATTTCATATCATTCGCTTCAGTCGTTTTTACGTGATGCTTGAACACAAATTTACGCAGTTTGAAAGGATTTTCGCAAAATCTGAAAATCGAATCAAGATTTTTTAAAAATTCGACGCCTATGTTTTAAGTTGAGTGACCACCTATCATGGCACCCAATTTCATATCATTCGCTTCAGTCGTTTTTACGCGATGCTTGAACACAAATTTACGCAGTTTGAAACGATTTTCGCAAAATCTGAAAATCTAATCAAGATTTTTTAAAAATTCGACGCCTATAATTTAAATTGAGGGACCACCTATCATGACACCCAATTTCATATCATTCGCTTCAGTCGTTTTTACGTGATGCTTAAACATAAAAAGCGTCACGGACAGAACGACAGAATGACAGAATGACAGAACGACAGAATGACAGACAGACAAACTTTTTTTTGAGGGTCGCATCGGATTCCCGGGTGCTTGAAACGGATAGAAATCGCAAAATTTTTGAATTCCAAGAAATGTACAGACAAAAGTCTAATTTTATTTATATAGATATTCTAGAGGGGGAAAGTTCACACTTGTAACAATTTCAGTTCCGATTTTGCTTTGTAACGCACTTTTGTATACGTAACACAATATACTAAATCTCTAGGAGGGGAGGTAGGAAGCAAGTACTCCCCTTATCAAGGACACGTCCAGGGTGTTTGGACCCTTATAAAAAGGTATACGAGTGTAAGTCAAATCTTTGCTATCGGTTTCCTAATTAAAGTGTTGTTTTTCATAAAAGTGCATCTTGCGCATTAAATAACAATAGGTTCCGATTGGTGTTTCTTTTAGGGTGCCGGTTTATCAAAAGCTAATTAGTTTTTAACAAAACTAAGAAAACTCGGCTTTCACCTGAATACCCTTTGAGTGAGTGTATACAGCATAAAAACTTAAATTAAAATTAATTACATAATTAAAATTAATGAATTAAAAACTGATAATTAATAAAGTTAAATTATAATTAATTTAATTAAGCAATTGTAAAGTTTAGGGTTGAAATATTTTTTTCCTCTGTAGTCCCCCTTCCCCCTTTAACGTATTCCTAGATCCGCCACTGGGAGCAAAGATGCTTACTAAGTTTTAATCTAACAAATAATGTCTTTTTAAACACATCACAAACATTAGTTTTCTCCTTTGTATAGCTGTGCAGCTGCGAACATATCTATTCAAATTCCCCTCTGAGAGAATGTTCTCTTACACATCACAAACATAAAGTTTCTCCTTTGTATGGATGCAAAAATGAGTGTTCAAGTGCACTTTCTGAGAGAATACTTTTTTACATACATCACAAGCAAGAGGTTTTTCCTTTTATGAGTGCGAAGATGAGTGTACAAGCTTGTAAAGTTAGCTAAAGCGCATGTTAGCTAAAGTTATGCTTTACACACATCACACTCTTGAGGTTTCTCCTTTGTATGGATGCGAAAATGAGTGTTCAAGCTTGATTTAACAGGGAATCCTTAATTACACACATCACAAACATAAGGCTTCTCCTTTGTATAAGTGCGAAGATAAATGTTTAAGGATGTTTTATAAGAGAATGCTTTTTTACACACATCGACACATCACAAACTTAAGGTTCCTCCTTTGTATGGATGCGAAAGTGAGTGTTCAAGCTTCCTCTCTGAGAGAATGCTTTTTTACACACATCACAAAAATAATATTTTTCCTTTGTAAAAGTGCGAATATGAATGTTTAAGAATGTTTTATAAGAGAATGCTTTTTACACACATCACAAACATAAAGTTTCTCCTTTGTATGGATGCGAAAATGAGCTTTCAAGCTTGATTTAACAGAGAATTCTTTATTACACACATCACACTCGTAAGGTTCCTCCTTTGTATGGATGCGAAACTGAGTAGATATCGACCGATACCACATTTTCACTGATAACCGATACTTTACCTATAAATTCATTTTTAGAAATAGCCGATACCAACACTTTACAGTTATTGTATCGGCCGATACCAATACTTAAGCGATACTGATACTTTACATGATTTAATGCCATTTAAATCTATATCTTTGGGCAGTTTTTAGAACAAGAGTGCAGTTCTCGTGAAAATGAATAACGCCATGATGAGCCATAGATAGAAATTTGAACCCAGTAGAAAGCATTAGAAAGAAAAAGCAGTGAATGCATTGAAGTGAGTGAACTGTATTTAGAGTCCTTCTTTTCTATTAATGTCGAATTTATAAAACGCTGAACATTGGGAAAGGTCTGAAGTGAGTAGGATTGGGATTCTTTCTCCTTGCGTGGCTATCGATCCATAAAGGTCCAGAGTTTTGGGTGGTTTTCCTCTGATGTATCTTGAATATGCGTTAGAACCCCTCAAAAAGTTCTAACAGTGTTTTTAGAGAACTTACGTTTTCTAGGTTGTCAGACTATCTCTAGAAATTGCAGTACGTCATGTTTTTGAATTAGAGGGTATAATTTTACACTGAGCATGACTTTTTAATAAATAAAATTTATTTTTAACGTCAAACAAAACAAAATTTAAATAAAATCCCGATTACGCACAAAATTTATAAGCTAAAACTCCAAATTGCTTCATGAATACGATTGACAACATACATATTGTGATGAATCAGAGCAAATTCAACATCAAAAGATCACTATCGTAAAAAAAAAGTTTTTAGGTATTAATTTATTTTTATTTTGTTCCCATGCAAAAATCATGAAGTACACAAATTTAATGCTGATTGCACTATCGCATGTATGATAATACTAGTTGAATGCCCCGTTCTTCGTCCGGGAATGAATGGATTCTTTTATTTATATTACGGTTTGTTGTAATTACTAATTATCATAATGGATAGATATATAAAAATACAGATAATATTTATGATATCTCATAAATATTATCTGCATTCAATAATTATGCATAAAGAATTTCATGGCCTTCGTTTAAACGGTGAAGAAGATGATTCGGCGCAGCACTATCAACTGTCGAAGTTTTTCCAAAATGGATAGCATCAAAATATTTTCATGTTCAAATATCTATATGTACGATTTTTCATAGCAAACAGTTTAACGGTCAAGATACGCTGCAGCGCCATCTAGTGGCAAATTAAAGTAATAATACGCTACAGCGCCATCAAAGGGCGAGTGTTAAGCAAAATGGATAACGCGAAAATATTCTCCGTGTTCAAATGTGCATGTAAACCAGTTTTCAAAGCGGTTAGTTGAACGATCAAGAAGTTGATTGCTGAAGTGCTATCTAGTTGTGAGTTAAAATATTAAACTCTAGGGCTGCAGTCAGGGGCAGATTTGCCGAGTTGGAAGACCCTGGGCAAAAGCTTCATTAGGGGACCCTCTTTCGAAAACTGTTTAAAAATTTACAAATTTTTAAACTTAAAGAACAATTTGGGGGCCTCCTCTTTTTGGTGGGGGCCGGGCGCTTGCCCCGAATGTCCTTCCGGAAATCAGGCTCTGGCTGCAGTGCCATCAAGTACAGCCAAATGAATACTAAAAAAAATATTCTCTCTACTCAAATGAGTATGTACACATATTTTTAAGGGGATCGGTAGAACGGCTTTGAAGTTGGTGCGCTGCATCGGCATCTAGAGGCAAGTCGTAGCAAAATAGGTAGCGTAAAGGTATTCTCCGTGCTCAAATATCTGTGTGTACCATTTTTCATAAATCAGCTGAACGGTATTTTCATAGCAAGCGGTTGAACGGTAAAAAAGGCGAGTTATAGCTAAACGGATGCTAAGAAAATCTTCTTTTCGTTCAAACATCTATATTTACGAATTTCCATGCCGATTAGTTGAACGGTCCTGAAGATATTGGTTTGAAGTAACATCTAGTGGCAAGTTATATCAAAATGGATAACGCCAAAATATTCTCCGTGTTCGAATATCTATCTGTACCAGTTTTCATAGCGATCAGTTGAACAGTCTTTTTATATGCTGCAGCCGCATCAATAGACGAATTAAAGTAAGAAGTTGATACGTTGCAGAGTGCTATCTATTGGCGAGTTAAAGTAATGATGTGCTACAGCACAAAAGTAGCTATTTATAGCAAAATGGATAACACGAAAATATTCTCCGTGTTCAAGTATCTATCTATATCATTTTTCATAGAGATCAATTGTCCGGTCATGAAGTTGGTGCTCTGCATTGCCATTTAATTGCGAGTTAAAGTAATAATGCGCTGCAGTGCCATTTAGTAAAAGCTAAATGAATAGTTAGAATATATTCTCCGTGCTCAAATGTGTAAGCATAAAATTTTTTTTATGGCGATTGGTTGAATGGTATAGAAGTCGATGCACTGCAGTGCCATCTTGCGGCAAGTTGTAGCAAAACGGATAGCGTAAAAATATTCTCCATGTTCATATATCCATGTGTACCAATTATCATCAAAATTGATTGACCGGTATTTTCACAGCAAACGCTTAAATGAAATAGAATTCGGCGTTCTGCAGCACCATATAGCGGCAAGTTACAGCAAAATGGATAGTGTAAAGATATTCTACTTCTTCAAATATCCGTGTGTACCAATTTTCTTCAAAATCGGTTGAATAGTATTTTCATAGCAAGCGATCGAACGGAATAGAAATCGACGTTCTTCAGCGCCATCTAGCGTCAAGTTACAGCAAAATTGATAAAGTAAAAATATTCTACGTCTTCAAATATCCGTGTGTACCAATTTTCATCAAAATTGGTTGAATGGCAACTGCAATGGTACTTGCATAGGAAACGGTCGAACGGAATAGAATTTGATGTACTGCAGCGCCATCTAGCGGCAAGTCATGGCAAAACAGATAGTGTAAAAATATTTTCCGTGTTCAAATATCCATACGTATACCAATTTTTGCCAAAATCGGATGAACGTTATTTTCAAAGCAAGAGGGTTGAACGGAATATAATTCGACGTTCTGCAGCGTCATCTAGCGGCAAGTTATGGCAAAAGGAACAACGTAAAAATATTCTACGTCTTCAAATATCCGTTGTCCTAAAGAGTTCTTTTTGTAAATATTTGTTCTCAAAAATATAAACAGAATAGATATACTCACGGTATTTAAATAGTGGCTAGTACACAGCAAAAAGAAACAGTGTTCGCAATATCCCAAATGGGAATGCCAAGTCCGAACTTTAATCAAGATGCATGTTGGTATAATTAATCTTATAAATAAAAATGAAATTCTGTTTGTTTGTTTGTTTGTTTGTTTGTTTAATTGTTTATTTGTTTGTTTGTTTGTGGATTTGAGTTGTATACAAATCCACAAAAATGGACCTATCAGCCTGAAATTTTGCACAGATATGTAAAATAATATAGAATAAATCATAGTCCACTTTAAAACTTTGAAAGTACACCCGTTCCCGGAATTTAAGAGATTTTTTATGTTCTCCACGCAAAAAGCTTTCCGTAATTGTAACCCCTGTAGTGAAAAAAGTGTGAAATAAGGATCGTGGTTGCCATGTGTAGCGATTTTGCCGAATAAGATGTTTTAAATTCTCAAAGTAAAAATAAAAGAATAATAATGATTTTTTTTTGTTAGTTTATATTCGTAAGGTTATATATTTTTTTAATTATAATATCGTGTGCATGGGAAATCGGAGCAGGAATGAAATGTTTTATACGCAAAACAATAAGAATTGAAGATTTCCGAGGCTAATATGTTAAAATTTTTTAGTCTGGCGAAAAAATAAAATGGCTCAAATGCCGAGAAAGTGAGTTCTAGCGGTTTGCACAGTTTCCGGCTAGGCGCAATTTACTGAGAGCTTAAGGAAACGGATTTTTGAAAACAAGTGCAAAGGTTTTATTAGAATACAGCGTTAAATTTTAATGATCCGTGCGAAAATAATGCAGTTATTAAGGGATTTCAAGCCATCTATCTACAGCATTCTCGCGATTTTGAGGAGGATTCTAACGCTTGGCGCTATTTATCGTAATTTAATCGTCTGCTATTTGGGTTATGAATACACCTGCGTATAAGTTTTTGAAATTTTCATTCAATTGGAATTGTGCATTTTTCTGAGCAGCTTTTCTGCATCTAATGTATTACATCCAGAAAAAAGGATGTTAGAAATATCAATTTTAATTTTGTTTAATCACACTCATGAATAATTATACACTTTCCAACTTAATGAAAGAAGGAACGAAAATAGGGAAGACCCATGGATTATAACTCTTTTTATATATAGCACTTTAGTGCGTATTTAAAAATCTGAAAGTGTGTCAGATTTTCTATGATTCTAGCGCTTGGCGTAATTTAATGAGAGGGTATTTTTAAAAACTAGCGTAGGTTATCTTATAAATAAAAATGAAATTCTGTTTGTCAATTTGTTGATTTGGGTAGTATACAATTCCACAAAAACGGACCTGTCAGCCTGAAATTTTACACAGATATGCAAAATAATATAGAATAAATGATAGTCCACTTTAAAACTTTGAAACTCCACTTTAATTCCGTTCCCGGAATTTAAGAGATTTTTTATGTTCTCCACGCAGAAAGCTTTACGTAATATTAGCCCCTGTAGTGAAAAAAGTGTGTGAAATAAGCATCTTGGTTGCCATGTGTGGCGATTTTGCCGAATAAAATGTTTTAAATTCTTAAAGTAAAAATAAAAGAATAATATTGATTTTTTTAGTTTATTTTTTTAGGTTATTTTTTAGGTTATTTTTTTAATTATAATATCGTGTGCGCATAAGAAATGAGAGCAGGAATGAAATGTTTTATACGCAAAACAATGAGGATCGAAGATATCCGAGACTAATATGTAATTTTTTATAGTTGGGCGAAAAAAAAAATGGCTGATAGGCCGATTTTTAGAGAGTGAGTTCTAGCGGTTTGCTCAGTTTTAGGCTTTTTGGCGCAATTTACTGAGAGCTTAAGGGAATAGCATTTTTGAAAACAAGTGTATAGGTTTTCTTAGAATACAGCATTAAATTTTAACTATCCGGGCAGAAATAATGCAGTTATTAGGGCATTTCAAGCGATGTAGCTTCAGAATTCTCGCCAATTGAGTACATTGATTTAACTTGGGGGAAATCCGCCAAATTTCAGAAAATTGAAATCTTCGCATTTAGTACATCGAGGTAACGATGAATAAAACATGTTATAGTTGATAATTTTAAAAATGCGGCTGTATTAAGGGATTCCACTTTTCAAATAAATGCCTGGCAATCGAACCATTTCCCATTTTGATTGCTGCTAAGGCAATGCTTCGAATGATTCCCTGAAAAAACTCTTGCAAAATGGCGTATGCTGGCACTTTGCCGAGGCTTAGATTTGAAACTGGATTTTATTTGAGACTGGTATATACGTATAATAAGACTGGTTATAGATAAAAATGAATGTTGGTAAGTGTGTAGGAGGTTGAAAAACTCCAGCACCGTTTCACCGCTCACCATGAAATTTGGTTCACCTAAGTCTTTTATCATGGAGAAGGTTTTTATTCTATCCGTTTTCCTCTAACTTTTCACTAGGTGGCGCAGCAGAACGTCGAATTCTCTTCCGTTTAGCCGTTTGCTATGCGAATATCGTCCAACCAATTTCGATGAAATTTGGTACACGCGAATATTAAAACACGGAGAATATTTTTCACTATCCATTTGCTGTAACTTACCGCTAAATAGCGCTGCAACGCATCAAATTCTATACCGTTCGACCGATTGGCATAAAATTTTTTATACTTACACATTTGAGAACGAAGAATATATTCTAACTGCGTTACTTTTGATGTTACTCACCACAAGATGGCACTGCAATGCATTATTATTTTAACTCACCACTAGATGACGCAGCAGCAGGCCAAATTTTTGACCATTCAAACGGTGGCTATGAAAATCAGTATACATAGCTATTTGAACAATGAGAATATTTTGGCGTTATCCATTTTGCTATAACTCGCCACATGACGGCGCTGTAGCAAATCATTACTTTAATTAACCACTAGATGGCCCTGCAGTGTATCACTTCTTGACTGTGCGAATGATCGCTATGAAAATAGGTATACTTAGATATTTGAACACGGGGAAGAGTTTGGCACGATCCATTTTCCTATAACTTGACACTAGATGTCGCGTCAACACATGAACTTCAAGACTATTCAGCCGATCGTCATGAAAATTCGTATACATCGATATCTGAATGCGGAGAATATTTTTGCCGTATCCGTTTTGCTAAAACTCGCCACTAGATTGTGCTACGCCGCATCGCCTTCTGCACCGTAAAAACGATTGCCTTGAAATTCAGTATGCATGATTATTGAACACAATATAACGCGATATCCATTTTGCTATATCTCTTTATTACAATAAATAGTAATCACAACAAATATTAATATCAAAAAGTCCATTCATTCCCGTGCGAAGAACGGGTACTTCAGCTAGTATATATTAAAATTGAAAACGATAATTGTCTTACCGCCACACCATCTGCTCCTGGGGGGAAAGCATGAAGTACATCACGGCAAAAATATAAATCCAATGTGAGACGTTTTACCCTTTATTTTTCATAACCGGGACAAGAAATTCACCATCACACCAATTTTTAAGTAGAGACCCTCGAGAATACTTATTCTCAGTTGACCTCAGTATTTCTATATATATATATATATCACAATTTTTAATCAAAATCATCACGAAGCTAAAAATTCCTTCTCAAAATCGAAGTGCACACCCCTCTCATTCTGAAAATCCCGCTGCGACACAACATAAAAAAAAAACGCCGAAAGGTAACCAGAAACGATGCAGACATCGCCCTTTTGGCGACGAAACCACACGTGCAAAATATTTTTGTTTCTATCACACGGTTTTAAGAAAAATTCCGGATAAATTATTTTAAAAAAATATACTGAGGAGATTTCCTCAGGACATCCGTGTGTACCAATTTTCATCAGAATTAGTTGAACGGTACTTGCATATCAAAAGGTCGAACGGAATAGAATTCGACGTTCTGCAGCGCCACCTAGCGGCAAGCTAGAGGAAAATGGATAGCATAAAAACCTTCTCCGTGTTCAAATATCCTTAAATGGCACTTTTCATCAAAATTGGTTGAATGGTATTTTCATTGCAAGCGGTCCAACGGAATAGAATTCGACGCTCTGAAGCGCCACCTAGCGGCAAGTTATAGCAAAAGGATTGCGCAAAAATATTCTCCGTGCTCAAATATCCATAAATGGCAATTTTTATCAAAATTGGTTGGATGATATTTTCATAGGAAGCGGTTGAATAGAATTCGATGTTCTGCAGCGCCACCTAGCGGCGAGCTAGAGTAAAATGGATTGCATAAAAACCTTCTCCGTGACAAAAGACTTAGGTGTACCAAATTTCACGGTGATCGGTCAAGCGGTTTTGGAGTTTTGCAATGTCATACACACATACATACACACCCACAAACATTCATTTTTATATATATAGATTCTATGCTAGTTGTAAAATTAATCTTATCCAAGAAATGAATCTATTACAAAAAATGTCTCAAATAAATTACTTTTCCTAAGTCGGGATAGATAAAAGAAAAAGTTAAAGCAGTATAAAATAACTCATTTTATTACATTTTACCGTAAGATCTATGCATTTGAGATCAAATTTTCTAAAAATTTCAAATCCTTCCAAATCTTTGATAAATCTTTATTACTTTATTAGTTTTGGAAAAAATAGTTGCCCCCCCTCTCACCCGAAAAAAAGTAAATTAAAAAAATTCATTAGTTTTTATAGTTCATTACTTGATTAATATTAATTGCACTTTCGCATTTGACTAAGACTGCTTTTATTCAAATTACTATACAGTTTTTCTCTGCACATTATTGCTAGGAAAAAACGCTATGTTTGACTTACCTTTTATTTCCACTACATTTTTATTTCTAAATTTGCTAAAGTTTAAAACAAACCTTTTTGTAAACTTGTTTCAAAAGTTTTCTAAGTGAAAATATAAGTTCGTTAACATTTAAAAATGGCAGTGTAAACATGCACACCGCATGTTTACACATGCAAACATGTTTACATATGCAAACATGTTTACACATGCATGTTTACACATGCAAACACCGCATGTGCATTACACATGCAACACCGCATGTGCATTACACATGCAAACACACCGCACATTACACACCGCATGTGCATTACACATGCAAACATGCATGTTTACACATGCATGTTTACACATGCAAACACCGCATGTTTACACATGCAAATTAGAAACAACGCCGTTGGCGTTGTTTCTAATTTGCATAACGTGAGAACTCTTTATTTTTATATGAAAATATCTATCGTAGTCCTGCACTAACTGGCAGATATAAAAGGGGCATCACAAGTTACTTTTCAGAGCTCCTTCCTCAGCCACTGTCGCCGTGATGTGTGTGTAATGAAAGATTTCGCCATTAGCCGTGTCGCTCGATTGACCCCAAATAAAGTGTCAAAAGGAAATCTTTCAACTTGAACTCAGCTTGGCGATATCGAAATATTTGGCTAGAAATCGCTAAACCTTACTATTACTGATATTTTATGTCTTTCAAACAAAATAAGTTTAAATGAAGAGCGCCGAAAATATTTTTGATGTAACCCATTTGTGCCCAGATATTTTTGCGACTTTCCTCGATTTTTGCTGATACCAGGAATAATAGATAAATTTCTGATGTCAACTTCTTGAACAAGGGGTGCTTTCTTTTAAAATCAGTATGCATAAAAACTTAAATGTCTACAATCTACTTCGTAATGTTAAAATACTTTGTGGAATTGAGGTTCAATAATCGGGAATAAAGGCTAGGAAAAATAAATAACGTTTCCGACTGATAGCGAAAATGCCGTCCCAAAAAAGGAACACTAGGCATAAATGGGCTAATAGACGTGCAAGGAAGTCATGTGTTGTACACATCAGATTTTTAAAAAATATTAAATGTGCATAAGTTGTCTAAAACTGTAATGACTTTGCTTTATAATAAGATGCGTTGTAAATGAATTGTGGTTAAAATTTGAAAATTTTTGTTGGGCAGAATATTTACCGTATCCGGGGTAGGCTTAAATTCTGCTTATTTGTGTGCTTTTTTATGCATCAAGGGCATTAAATAAGCAATTAAATAGAAGATTTGAGGTATGTGCTTTTGTTTATTTAAATATTTATTGCATGATTTTCTGTATAGGTTTACGGTTGAGATTTAAGAGATATTGCAAGAGCATCGAGCAAAAAAAAAAGAAAAAAGTTTCCCATCACCGTCTCAGACTTTCATGAATTTTTTTTCTTACTTTGCTTTACCCAAGGAAAGAACAAATCTGACATATTTTTGATGTACCTCTTTCAGTTTTGGAGTTATGGAGTGCCAAAGTTCCCCAGACGAATGACGTAGAAATAATTTAGGCCCAGATTTGCCCTTTATTGTCTCGACTGCATAGGCGCACCCACGGGGAGGGCTATGGGGGCCCAAGCCCTCCCTAAAGGTGGAAAGTTTGAAGTGAAAAACTTAAAAAAAATGAAAATTGTCACTAATGAATTATTACTATTATTATTATTTATTGCCTTCAAATTATTTCTAAAGTATTTTTTACCTAAAAAGATGTCAGTTTTTAAATAAATACTTACAGAGAGTTTATAAAACACTGTTAAAGTCAGTTGCAATATCACTGAAAAGATCAGATAATTATTTATGACTCTATAATGAGTTTTTGCTTGTGGGCTTGTGTTGTATGCAGGGGTGGCGCCAGCGGGGGGATCGGAGGGGCCATGCACCCCCGGTCGGGGATCACTGGCCCCCCTGTCGGGGAGTGTCGTCGGGGATTTTTTTAGAGAATTTGTTGGTTTAGAAAAACGAAGGAAGTTTTGCAACCAGATAAAAAATTCCTTTCAAAGTGTTTGACCCGACCGTAGAGGTTCCGTTCACTTCCATTCTCATTCTGCTTGGAATTTTACGATATTCATATAATAAATATTGATTATCTGCAGCTCGGAGTATGCTTCTCGGGATTCGAAGGAACCAGCGAACAAGATCCACATTTCTAGGGTAAGCAGGGTTGCCCGATCTGCTGACAATTGCCTTCTTAACGACCTTTTTAAGTACGACTTTGGTGAAAATCACTAGGCTTTCCTGTTAACCAAGAACAGATAATAATGACCATCTCATCATAATAATTTTTAATTTTCGAAACCAAAGTAGGAAATTTATCTCTTACTCGAATACTTTTTTGAGAGGCTGTGCAAGTGCAGAAACATAAAATTTTGGGGTTTTATCGTTTGGACCCCCTGTCGGGGAAGATGGCCCTCCCGTTGGGGAAAGTCTGGCGCCATCAATAGTTGTATGGGCAAATGAAGTACTTTTGGTACAGAAGTGGTACAGAATATTTTGAAGTTATAAGAGGGTTGTAACTATTATCGATCTCACTATAACCGAGTTCAGCAGTATTTTCAGCTCAGTCTCCCCCTAAACTAAAATCCTGGGTGCGCCACTGCTCGACTGTAACTGGCTCTGAAGTGCTTCAGAGAATTTTTTCTTTTTATCTGATGACATACCTTGGATATTAACCCATTTATGCCTAGTGTCCCTTTTTTGGGACGGCATTTTTTCTATTAGTCGAAAACGTTATTTATTTTTCCTAGCCTTTATTCATGAGTATTGAGCCTCGACTCTACAAAATATTTTAACATGACCAAGTAGGATGTTGATATTTCGATTTTTATGCATAATGATTTTAAGCATATGTGATTTTATGCATAATGATTATAATTCACATATCAATAAGACAGGCATAAAAATTCCAAGACCATTTTATTCTAATGTTTTAAACAAACCGTATTGCCACTTCTGTTGGTTATTAGCAGATCGTCAAAGCAAATCGTACTCCTCTGCATAGGTTAACGGTGTTTCCATTAGAAGCAATTTTACGCAAACTATACTTAACCATGAAAAGTTACAGCAGCATAGTAATGCATCCTTATCTTATAATCATAGGCGCCGACTTTATGGGGCTTCAGCCCCCCAATAATTTTATTCAGGGGGCTGAGCCCCTTCAAAAATTTCACTCCAAATTTTTTACTGTCAAATCATATGTTTGTGAGTTCTTCCTAGAAAAATTAATATAAAATCTTTTAATGTAGTAAATGTAGAAAAGAAAGCTCGGATGAAAAGGTTAAATTCATTTTCAGAAAATACAGAAATGGGAAGTGGCTGATTTTAACAAACATGGTGCTTCTTAGATAACAGGTCATCAACATACATTTTGACCTACAAACAGACGTGGACTGCCTGGGACTTTGGAAACACTTTTGCTTTTCTTATAATGATTTTATGCCCTGTAATAGAAACAAGATAAAGATTCTTTCTCAGGCATATGCACCGAGTTATTTAAAAAATGAAACTGTGTATCAAAAGCCTTGAGTATGTATGATAAGCCTTGTATATGACAAGCCTTGTATGATAACCCTTGTATAAGTATGTAAAGCCTTGAGTATGTATGATATTTGAAGCCAGTAGCTGTGTAGGACATTGGTGATAAATATCTGTATCTATCTTTTAAGAAACCTTTAGGAAAAAATATGTTTTCCTGTCCACCGATTTCAGAAAAGCATAAAATCCTTAAAATAAAGACTGACTAAGCATGAAAAAAACGTGAAGTGCAATTAATAGTTAGGGACATTTTCCGGTACCACTGGAGGAAGTTAAAGAAATTGAAGACATCATAGATATTCTGTGGCTTGTATAAAACTTATATTTTAATTTTAAATGTTTACTATTTTTTCAAATGGAGCTATGTATGAAAACTTGTAATTGAAATAATAGCAATTAATTTTTTAAAGGAATCATTAATTATTTTTAATTATATAATTGAACGTAAGTTTGAATACATTAATTGAGCTAATAAATTCATTAAATTAACATCTGTGTTAATTTTATTTCATAATTTCTTATAGTACTGTTACTCAAAATTGCATGTCCGGTATGTAACAAAAGTAACTAGCTTTCATTAATTAATGATACAGTTTTAAAAAATAATTTAAAAGTTAAATAATAAATGTACATATTTCTCTTTACCCATTAAATTTATTTGTGAAAATACCTCATAAATTCAGAGCAAAACACAAACTGCTGAAGGTACTTTAAAAACAACTTTTTGTGATGTCCCGTACGTAACAAAACTTTTTTAATTAAAAAAAACCTATTTATTCCAACAAAAAGAAACTTCTTAGGAATCTAGTTGAGGTGGTATATAAAGCATTAAGAAGTAGTTGCAGACTTTATTATATTTTACTCATTTATATTTTGATATTGAAAAATGTACAATTGTGTTAAAATTTGGCTGTGAAATGTCCTTTGCGCAACACACGAATACCCTGTAGAAGAACCAGTAAGTCCTACGTAGAGAGATGTGACTTTGTTTTCCTCTTTCCGAGTTTAGGTGGATGTATTATGAAATGACTGGGATTCTTTTTGTGTGAAATGTCGGAGGGTCTGATAATGTTATGGTTTTAAAATATTGTTTACCGAGTTGTTGTACTTGTTGGGTTTTTTTTTACTAATATTCTATTTCTTTTAATTAACGCTGTTCATAAACATTGTTTTAATGCTAATAAATTGATTTGGTGTTTAAACACTAGTTGTTTGAGAAATATATGATAACACACATGTTACACTACTCAGATAATAGGAAACTTTGCAGAGCATTAGACTGAAGGGAAGCTAATTATTTTTCGCCCTCCTCCCCTTCAGTATACTGCTGTTATACATATAAATACATTTTATATTTGTATGATTGCAAAGTCCAAATGGGAAATGAAGTGACAAGAACAAAAACATAATTAATACAATTACAGTTTAAAATTCAAACAAGTACTTTAATGAGATCAATGCCGTACACAGGGGGTGTTCCTATGGGTCCGGACTGCCCCCCCCCTCCGAAATTTTCACATAATATATATATATATATATATGTGTGTGTGTATGAGAGTATATTTACATAATAATAAGATGATATTCTATGAGTCAGACCCCCCCCCCCAAAATGGCGGACGCACTCCGAAATTATTTTCTGGGTACGGTCCTGATTGCAAACAACTGCAGTGGCTGGGAGGTTCTGTTCTCGAAACTGGAAGGCGGGAGGTGCCAGGTTCGAACGGAGCCCCCGGGAACAATTACAAGGCGGGCAAAAGTTATGGTGTAAAACTGTAATAAAATTCACACCGTTTGTACTCTCCGCTTGAAATTGTTCATAATCATGCATAAAAATATAGAAAACGACATAAGATGCTACTTTAAAAATCTGTTCCCTCAAATTTAAGCGATTGTTTGCTCTTTTCAGCTCCATTTCATTTCCGAGACTGAATCATTTGCGTGAGAAACTTAATTTTTTCAACTGAAAATCCCACCACACAATCGGGATTCCAATTCATTTAAAATAGTTTTTCAAGGTAACATGGTTTAATTTTTTTTTTCATTAAAATAATCGTCTACTGACGCATTCATAGGATGGGTGCTGAGTACACGAAATGAAATCGTTCGAATGCGGAAAGTTACTGCACATTTCCAGAAGAGCATGAAATTCGTTTTGGATATGTGTTAAAAATGAAGTTATTTATTTTAGTTGGACGAAAATGAAATATATTGTGTGTTGACCTATTTTCGTCCAATGTTTTTTTCTAGTGCCCGTTGTCATTGCCTCCACAACGGGCTTCTTCTTCTAGTCTCTCAATCAATATGAGAAGAGAGATATCTCCTACAAAACGTTGTAGAACGGGTGCATTCTACGATAGGACCCCAAAATTATTTTTACAAACGGTTTTAGTCAAAACTAACAGGACACAAAATTGGGTAACATTGACCCCATACGAGTGCTTAAGTTACTTAAGTAGGATCGAGTGCTGACGGGTTAAATAGTATCCCTCGGGCTCGGGCGGCGAAAGAAATGAGCTCGAACTCATCTCGAACGCACACTGGAAAAAGAACATGGAAGTTACGATTTCTGCGACTGCAGGGGGGCCATGTGCAAAGCAAGCAAAGCTGCCAAATGACACACTTACGACCTAAGACGACTTTTTTGTCAATCCCAAACCACAACCATGTTCCCGACAAGACAATACGGCGCATACGGCCATGCCTTGCCGTAACATAGCGTGCCTCAACGAGCTACTTAAAGTTTGCATTGTTGCAACCTACACCTAGACACAACCTACAACAATCACCGTGCAGAAACTCACGAGCTGTGAAATGTAACACTGCAACAATTGCAGAACACACCCTTTATTAACTTTAAATAGTCTAAGAAATTGTTGCTTACCCTCTCCACGCTTTCCTCTGAATCAGCCGAACTAACGCTTGTCCCATGTTTTTGAATCTCTAGCTTTTTTAACCTTAATTCATGCGCTCTATCAGCTTCTAGCTTAGCACTCCTTTCCCTTTCCTCCCGTTCTTGAATCACCGAGGCTAGGAGTTCTTTAACAAACTCCTCCTCAAATTGGTCCGATTCAAGGATGATTTTTCGTAGATCCACCACCTTAGCATTTGGTGGTATCTCCTCGCTTAACTCTAAAGCGACCTGCACTGTTAAAATTTTCTGTAAAAACACAGAAAAGTAATTAAGATTCTCTGTAAATTTACACCAGTTCTCGGTTATAAGCATTCGATTAAGAAACTCTGTCAACAGTTTACAAATATTTCCCTTTACTTAGCACGTTTTCCCCCTAGGGATTTTGAAACAATTATTTAAAACTATTTTCTAACTATTTTAAAACTATAGAGTGATTTTTATACTGAAATACTCATTCTTAAAGATCTTTTAGTAATTTTTAAGAAATTTTGAAGGCAAAAAATGGATTAAATAACTTGCTTTATCGAAAACTACAACTGCGTGCGATAATTTTTAAATTGCGTCCATTTAAACCACAAGGACCGTTTCCAAAAGATTCAGAAAGTAACCGACCTTTTCGGTCTATTATAATTCACATATCAATAAGACAGGCATAAAAATTCCAAGACCATTTTATTCTAATGTTTTAAACAAACCGTATTGCCACTTCTGTTGGTTATTAGCAGATCGTCAAAGCAAATCGTACTCCTCTGCATAGGTTAACGGTGTTTCCATTAGAAGTAATTTTACGCAAACTATACTTAACCATGAAAAGTTACAGCAGCATAGTAATGCATCCTTATCTTATAATCATAGGCGCCGACTTTATGGGGCTTCAGCCCCCCAATAATTTTATTCAGGGGGCTGAGCCCCTTCAAAAATTTCACTCCAAATTTTTTACTGTCAAATCATATGGTTGTGAGTTCTTCCTAGGAAAATTAATATAAAATCTTTTAATGTAGTAAATGTAGAAAAGAAAGCTCGGATGAAAAGGTTAAATTCATTTTCAGAAAATACAGAAATGGGAAGTGGCTGATTTTAACAAACATGGTGCTTCTTAGATAACAGGTCATCAACATACATTTTGACCTACAAACAGACGTGGACTGCCTGGGACTTTGGAAACACTTTTGCTTTTCTTATAATGATTTTATGCCCTGTAATAGAAACAAGATAAAGATTCTTTCTCAGGCATATGCACCAAGTTATTTAAAAAATGAAACTGTGTATCAAAAGCCTTGAGTATGTATAATAAGCCTTCTATATGACAAGCCTTGTATGATAACCCTTGTATAAGTATGTAAAGCCTTGAGTATGTATGATATTTGAAGCCAGTAGCTGTGTAGGACATTGGTGATAAATATCTGTATCTATCTTTTAAGAAACCATTAGGCAAAAATATGTTTTCCTGTCCACCGATTTCAGAAAAGCATAAAATCCTTAAAATAAAGACTGACTAAGCATGAAAAAAACGTGAAGTGCAATTAATAGTTAGGGACATTTTCCGGTACCACTGGAGGAAGTTAAAGAAATTGAAGACATCATAGATATTCTGTGGCTTGTATAAAACTTATATTTTAATTTTAAATGTTTACTATTTTTTCAAATGGAGCTATGTATGAAAACTTGTAATTGAAATAATAGCAATTAATTTTTTAAAGGAATCATTAATTATTTTTAATTATATAATTGAACGTAAGTTTGAATACATTAATTGAGCTAATAAATTCATTAAATTAACATCTGTGTTAATTTTATTTCATAATTTCTTATAGTACTGTTACTCAAAATTGCATGTCCGGTATGTAACACAAGTAATTAGCTTTCATTAATTAATGATACAGTTTTAAAAAATAATTTAAAAGTTAAATAATAAATGTACATATTTCTCTTTACCCATTAAATTTATTTGTGAAAATACCTCATAAATTCAGAGCAAAACACAAACTGCTGAAGGTACTTTAAAAACAACTTTTTGTGATGTCCCGTACGTAACAAAACTTTTTTAATTAAAAAAAACCTATTTATTCCAACAAAAAGAAACTTCTTAGGAATCTAGTTGAGGTGGTATATAAAGCATTAAGAAGTAGTTGCAGACTTTATTATATTTTACTCATTTATATTTTGATATTGAAAAATGTACAATTGTGTTAAAATTTGGCTGTGAAATGTCCTTTGCGCAACACACGAATACCCTGTAGAAGAACCAGTAAGTCCTACGTAGAGAGATGTGACTTTGTTTTCCTCCTTCCGAGTTTAGGTGGATGTATTATGAAATGACTGGGATTCTTTTTGTGTGAAATGTCGGAGGGTCTGATAATGTTATGGTTTTAAAATATTGTTTACCGAGTTGTTGTACTTGTTGGGTTATTTTTTACTAATATTCTATTTCTTTTAATTAACGCTGTTCATAAACATTGTTTTAATGCTAATAAATTGATTTGGTGTTTAAACACTAGTTGTTTGAGAAATATATGATAACACACATGTTACACTACTCAGATAATAGGAAACTTTGCAGAGCATTAGACTGAAGGGAAGCTAATTATTTTTCGCCCTCCTCCCCTTCAGTATACTGCTGTTATACATATAAATACATTTTATATTTGTATGATTGCAAAGTCCAAATGGGAAATGAAGTGACAAGAACAAAAACATAATTAATACAATTACAGTTTAAAATTCAAACAAGTACTTTAATGAGATCAATGCCGTACACAGGGGGTGTTCCTATGGGTCCGGACTGCCCCCCCCCTCCGAAATTTTCACATAATATATATATATATATATATATGTGTGTGTGTATGAGAGTATATTTACATAATAATAAGATGATATTCTATGAGTCAGACCCCCCCCCCCGAAATGGCGGACGCCCTCCGAAATTATTTTCTGGGTACGGTCCTGATTGCAAACAACTGCAGTGGCTGAGAGGTTCTGTTCTCGAAACTGGAAGGCGGGAGGTGCCAGGTTCGAACGGAGCCCCCGGGAACAATTACAAGGCGGGCAAAAGTTATGGTGTAAAACTGTAATAAATTTCACACCGTTTGTACTCTCCGCTTGAAATTGTTCATAATCATGCATAAAAATATAGAAAACGACATAAGATGCTACTTTAAAAATCTGTTCCCTCAAATTTAAGCGATTGTTTGCTCTTTTCAGCTCCATTTCATTTCCGAGAGTGAATCATTTGCGTGAGAAACTTAATTTTTTCAACTGAAAATCCCATCACACAATCGGGATTCCAATTCATTTAAAATAGTTTTTCAAGGTAACATGGTTTAATTTTTTTTTTCATTAAAATAATCGTCTACTGACGCATTCATAGGATGGGTGCTGAGTACACGAAACGTAATCGTTCCAATGCGGAAAGTTACTGCACATTTCCAGAAGAGCATGAAATTCGTTTTGGATATGTGTTAAAAATGAAGTTATTTATTTTAGTTGGACGAAAATGAAATATATTGTGTGTTGACCTATTTTCGTCCAATGTTTTTTTCTAGCGCCCGTTGTCATTGCCTCCACAACGGGCTTCTTCTTCTAGTCTCTCAATCAATATGAGAAGAGAGATTGCTCCTACAAAACGTTGTAGAACGGGTGCATTCTACGATAGGACCCCAAAATTATTTTTACAAACGGTTTTAGTCAAAACTAACAGGACACAAAATTGGGTAACATTGACCCCATACGAGTGCTTAAGTTACTTAAGTAGGATCGAGTGCTGACGGGTTAAATAGTATCCCTCGGGCTCGGGCGGCGAAAGAAATGAGCCCGAACTCATCTCGAACGCACACTGGAAAAAGAACATGGAAGTTACGATTTCTGCGACTGCAGGGGGGCCATGTGCAAAGCAAGCAAAGCTGCCAAATGACACACTTACGACCTAAGACGACTTTTTTGTCAATCCCAAACCACAACCATGTTCCCGACAAGACAATACGGCGCATACGGCCATGCCTTGCCGTAACATAGCGTGCCTCAACGAGCTACTTAAAGTTTGCATTGTTGCAACCTACACCTAGACACAACCTACAACAATCACCGTGCAGAAACTCACGAGCTGTGAAATGTAACACTGCAACAATTGCAGAACACACCCTTTATTAACTTTAAATAGTCTAAGAAATTGTTGCTTACCCTCTCCACGCTTTCCTCTGAATCAGCCGAACTAACGCTTGTCCCATGTTTTTGAATCTCTAGCTTTTTTAACCTTAATTCATGCGCTCTATCAGCTTCTAGCTTAGCACTCCTTTCCCTTTCCTCCCGTTCTTGAATCACCGAGGCTAGGAGTTCTTTAACAAACTCCTCCTCAAATTGGTCCGATTCAAGGATGATTTTTCGTAGATCCACCACCTTAGCATTTGGTGGTATCTCCTCGCTTAACTCTAAAGCGACCTGCACTGTTAAAATTTTCTGTAAAAACACAGAAAAGTAATTAAGATTCTCTGTAAATTTACACCAGTTCTCGGTTATAAGCATTCGATTAAGAAACTCTGTCATCAGTTTACAAATATTTCCCTTTACTTAGCACGTTTTCCCCCTAGGGATTTTGAAACAATTATTTAAAACTATTTTCTAACTATTTTAAAACTATAGAGTGATTTTTATACTGAAATACTCATTCTTAAAGATCTTTTAGTAATTTTTAAGAAATTTTGAAGGCAAAAAATGGATTAAATAACTTGCTTTATCGAAAACTACAACTGCGTGCGATAATTTTTAAATTGCGTCCATTTAAACCACAAGGACCGTTTCCAAAAGATTCAGAAAGTAACCGACCTTTTCGGTCTATTATAATTCACATATCAATAAGACAGGCATAAAAATTCCAAGACCATTTTATTCTAATGTTTTAAACAAACCGTATTGCCACTTCTGTTGGTTATTAGCAGATCGTCAAAGCAAATCGTACTCCTCTGCATAGGTTAACGGTGTTTCCATTAGAAGCAATTTTACGCAAACTATACTTAACCATGAAAAGTTACAGCAGCATAGTAATGCATCCTTATCTTATAATCATAGGCGCCGACTTTATGGGGCTTCAGCCCCCCAATAATTTTATTCAGGGGGCTGAGCCCCTTCAAAAATTTCACTCCAAATTTTTTACTGTCAAATCATATGTTTGTGAGTTCTTCCTAGGAAAATTAATATAAAATCTTTTAATGTAGTAAATGTAGAAAAGAAAGCTCGGATGAAAAGGTTAAATTCATTTTCAGAAAATACAGAAATGGGAAGTGGCTGATTTTAACAAACATGGTGCTTCTTAGATAACAGGTCATCAACATACATTTTGACCTACAAACAGACGTGGACTGCCTGGGACTTTGGAAACACTTTTGCTTTTCTTATAATGATTTTATGCCCTGTAATAGAAACAAGATAAAGATTCTTTCTCAGGCATATGCACCGAGTTATTTAAAAAATGAAACTGTGTATCAAAAGCCTTGAGTATGTATAATAAGCCTTCTATATGACAAGCCTTGTATGATAACCCTTGTATAAGTATGTAAAGCCTTGAGTATGTATGATATTTGAAGCCAGTAGCTGTGTAGGACATTGGTGATAAATATCTGTATCTATCTTTTAAGAAACCTTTAGGCAAAAATATGTTTTCCTGTCCACCGATTTCAGAAAAGCATAAAATCCTTAAAATAAAGACTGACTAAGCATGAAAAAAACGTGAAGTGCAATTAATAGTTAGGGACATTTTCCGGTACCACTGGAGGAAGTTAAAGAAATTGAAGACATCATAGATATTCTGTGGCTTGTATAAAACTTATATTTTAATTTTAAATGTTTACTATTTTTTCAAATGGAGCTATGTATGAAAACTTGTAATTGAAATAATAGCAATTAATTTTTTAAAGGAATCATTAATTATTTTTAATTATATAATTGAACGTAAGTTTGAATACATTAATTGAGCTAATAAATTCATTAAATTAACATCTGTGTTAATTTTATTTCATAATTTCTTATAGTACTGTTACTCAAAATTGCATGTCCGGTATGTAACACAAGTAATTAGCTTTCATTAATTAATGATACAGTTTTAAAAAATAATTTAAAAGTTAAATAATAAATGTACATATTTCTCTTTACCCATTAAATTTATTTGTGAAAATACCTCATAAATTCAGAGCAAAACACAAACTGCTGAAGGTACTTTAAAAACAACTTTTTGTGATGTCCCGTACGTAACAAAACTTTTTTAATTAAAAAAAACCTATTTATTCCAACAAAAAGAAACTTCTTAGGAATCTAGTTGAGGTGGTATATAAAGCATTAAGAAGTAGTTGCAGACTTTATTATATTTTACTCATTTATATTTTGATATTGAAAAATGTACAATTGTGTTAAAATTTGGCTGTGAAATGTCCTTTGCGCAACACACGAATACCCTGTAGAAGAACCAGTAAGTCCTACGTAGAGAGATGTGACTTTGTTTTCCTCCTTCCGAGTTTAGGTGGATGTATTATGAAATGACTGGGATTCTTTTTGTGTGAAATGTCGGAGGGTCTGATAATGTTATGGTTTTAAAATATTGTTTACCGAGTTGTTGTACTTGTTGGGTTATTTTTTACTAATATTCTATTTCTTTTAATTAACGCTGTTCATAAACATTGTTTTAATGCTAATAAATTGATTTGGTGTTTAAACACTAGTTGTTTGAGAAATATATGATAACACACATGTTACACTACTCAGATAATAGGAAACTTTGCAGAGCATTAGACTGAAGGGAAGCTAATTATTTTTCGCCCTCCTCCCCTTCAGTATACTGCTGTTATACATATAAATACATTTTATATTTGTATGATTGCAAAGTCCAAATGGGAAATGAAGTGACAAGAACAAAAACATAATTAATACAATTACAGTTTAAAATTCAAACAAGTACTTTAATGAGATCAATGCCGTACCCAGGGGGTGTTCCTATGGGTCCGGACTGCCCCCCCTCCGAAATTTTCACATTATATATATATATATATATATATATATATATATATATATATATATATATATATATATATATGTGTGTGTGTGTGTATGAGAGTATATTTACATAATAATAAGATGATATTCTATGAGTCAGACCCCCCCCACCCGAAATGGCGGACGCCCTCCGAAATTATTTTCTGGGTACGGTCCTGATTGCAAACAACTGCAGTGGCTGAGAGGTTCTGTTCTCGAAACTGGAAGGCGGGAGGTGCCAGGTTCGAACGGAGCCCCCGGGAACAATTACAAGGCGGGCAAAAGTTATGGTGTAAAACTGTAATAAAATTCACACCGTTTGTACTCTCCGCTTGAAATTGTTCATAATCATGCATAAAAATATAGAAAACGACATAAGATGCTACTTTAAAAATCTGTTCCCTCAAATTTAAGCGATTGTTTGCTCTTTACAGCTCCATTTCATTTCCGAGAGTGAATCATTTGCGTGAGAAACTTAATTTTTTCAACTGAAAATCCCATCACACAATCGGGATTCCAATTCATTTAAAATAGTTTTTCAAGGTAACATGGTTTAATTTTTTTTTTTTTCATTAAAATAATCGTCTACTGACGCATTCATAGGATGGGTGCTGAGTACACGAAACGAAATCGTTCGAATGCGGAATGTTACTGCACATTTCCAGAAGAGCATGAAATTCGTTTTGGATATGTGTTAAAAATGAAGTTATTTATTTTAGTTGGACGAAAATGAAATATATTGAGTGTTGACCTATTTTCGTCCAATGTTTTTTTCTAGCGCCCTTTGTCATTGCCTCCACAACGGGCTTCTTCTAGTCTCTCAATCAATATGAGAAGAGAGATTGCTCCTACAAAACGTTGTAGAACGGGTGCATTCTACGATAGGACCCCAAAATTATTTTTACAAACGGTTTTAGTCAAAACTAACAGGACACAAAATTGGGTAACATTGACCCCATACGAGTGCTTAAGTTACTTAAGTAGGATCGAGTGCTGACGGGTTAAATAGTATCCCTCGGGCTCGGGCGGCGAAAGAAATGAGCCCGAACTCATCTCGAACGCACACTGGAAAAAGAACATGGAAGTTACGATCTCTGCGACTGCAGGGGGGCCATGTGCAAAGCAAGCAAAGCTGCCAAATGACACACTTACGACCTAAGACGACTTTTTTGTCAATCCCAAACCACAACCATGTTCCCGACAAGACAATACGGCGCATACGGCCATGCCTTGCCGTAACATAGCGTGCCTCAACGAGCTACTTAAAGTTTGCATTGTTGCAACCTACACCTAGACACAACCTACAACAATCACCGTGCAGAAACTCACGAGCTGTGAAATGTAACACTGCAACAATTGCAGAACACACCCTTTATTAACTTTAAATAGTCTAAGAAATTGTTACTTACCCTCTCCACGCTTTCCTCTGAATCAGCCGAACTAACGCTTGTCCCATCCCTAATAGCACAACAGTCCCCTGTGACTGAAATGCGACCACACAATACTGTCACAACAGAGTTACAAACAGTCGCCGCGACTCCGCAGCAAAGTCACGCCAGAGTCCCTATGTCCTCTCGCTGTGTGGTCGCATTGCGACCTTTCAGAGAAGTCACGATGAGACAGTTTTGCGACAGGGAAAAAATTCGGGGAAAACGAGTTACCGAAAATATACACCAGATGGCAGCACTAAACTCTCAGGCAAGAAGAAGTTGAGGTCCAGAATCGAACCAGGGATCTAATGGTTATTAGCCCAGCATCTTATCGCAACGCTGTGATTACCGTGTTCGAGATCCTTAAAAAGTAAACTGACGGCTGCAAAAGCTAGTTCTGACGGCTTCTTTTGGAAATTAAAAATTTTTCTGTGAGTATTTTATACATAAGTTTTATATATAAATATATATATTTATTTTTAAATAATATAAAAAATATCATTATTTTAAGGAGATAATGTGCTGTTTTATTTAGGTATTCATCCGAAAAAACTAATGATTTATTGAAATTTTTTATTCGGTTATGAAATAAATTTTGTAATGTGCGACATGTGAGGTTTGATATATATTAAGGTATGAGGGATAAGATTTATATTTTTGCTATATTTTGCCTAAAAGGGATTTTATATAAAAATAAATAAAATTAATTGGAAAAACATGCATTAGATAAAATAAATAAAGTATTTTTGACTTAGACTCATAGTTTTATCTCAAATTTTTCGTAGTGGAACTTTCAAACATACCAGAGACGTATTTAAAGGGGGAGGGGATCTGAAAACTTAAAGCAATTACTAAAAAACAGCAATTTTTTGACATTTGTATTTTCTCTAGTAACAATAAGGTTGAAAATACCGGATAGTCCCTCCCGCCATCCGAAATTTAAACCTTACATACGCTATCGAAACAAATATGCCATGGGGATATGAAAGAAATTGCTAATTTTACTCACAGATACTTAGTTTTCACTTGTGATTAGAACTCTTAACTCTAATATTTTTAAGAATAATATTTTTTTATAAATAATATTGTCTTGTTTAAACGAAATAATTTAACAGTTAATAAATTAAATTAAATTCCATTACTACATAACTGCGAGGTTTTATTGAATTACTATTTTTGGATTTATTTATTAAATGTTTCAGGAAAGAAATTGTCACAAAATATTAGAAAAAATGAATATGTATCCAAAGTCGCAAAAGCGGCCAGTGTGACGTCATTTTGAAGTCCAAAAAAAATCAGTAGTCGCAAAATAGTCATACTGTGACTTCACAGGAGTCACTGAGCGACCAATCACATACTAGTCACGTGGTGACTTCACAGTGGAGTCACTTAGCGACCGATCACATACTAGTCACATGGTGACTTCACGGCGACGTCACCTGTTGACTGGTCACAAATAAACTTCACAGTGACCACACAGTAGAGTCACATCACTCACAAGTCACAATGTGAGTAGTATGTGACAGTCCTGTGACAATTGTGACCCTCTGTGACGTCACCGCGACTCTTTTGTGACCATCGCTGCTATTAGGGATGTTTTTGAATCTCTAGCTTTTTTAACCTTAATTCATGCGCTCTATCAGCTTCTAGCTTATCACTCCTTTCCCTTTCCTCCCGTTCTTGAATCACCGAGGCTAGGAGTTCTTTAACAAACTCCTCCTCAAATTGGTCCGATTCAAGGATGATTTTTCGTAGATCCACCACCTTAGCATTTGGTGGTATCTCCTCGCTTAACTCTAAAGTGACCTGCACTGTTAAAATTTTCTGTAAAAACACAGAAAAGTAATTAAGATTCTCTGTAATTTTACACCAGTTCTCGGTTATAAGCATTCGATTAAGAAACTCTGTCATCAGTTTACAAATATTTCCCTTTACTTAGCACGTTTTCCCCCTAGGGATTTTGAAACAATTATTTAAAACTATTTTCTAACTATTTTAAAACTATAGAGTGATTTTTATACTGAAATACTCATTCTTAAAGATCTTTTAGTAATTTTTAAGAAATTTTGAAGGCAAAAAATGGATTAAATAACTTGCTTTATCGAAAACTACAACTGCGTGCGATAATTTTTAAATTGCGTCCATTTAAACCACAAGGACCGTTTCCAAAAGATTCAGAAAGTAACCGACCTTTTCGGTCTATTATAATTCACATATCAATAAGACAGGCATAAAAATTCCAAGACCATTTTATTCTAATGTTTTAAACAAACCGTATTGCCACTTCTGTTGGTTATTAGCAGATCGTCAAAGCAAATCGTACTCCTCTGCATAGGTTAACGGTGTTTCCATTAGAAGCAATTTTACGCAAACTATACTTAACCATGAAAAGTTACAGCAGCATAGTAATGCATCCTTATCTTATAATCATAGGCGCCGACTTTATGGGGCTTCAGCCCCCCAATAATTTTATTCAGGGGGCTGAGCCCCTTCAAAAATTTCACTCCAAATTTTTTACTGTCAAATCATATGTTTGTGAGTTCTTCCTAGGAAAATTAATATAAAATCTTTTAATGTAGTAAATGTAGAAAAGAAAGCTCGGATGAAAAGGTTAAATTCATTTTCAGAAAATACAGAAATGGGAAGTGGCTGATTTTAACAAACATGGTGCTTCTTAGATAACAGGTCATCAGCATACATTTTGACCTACAAACAGACGTGGACTGCCTGGGACTTTGGAAACATTTTTGCTTTTCTTATAAAGATATAATGATTTTATGCCCTGTAATAGAATCAAGATAAAGATTCTTTCTCAGGCATATGCACCGAGTTATTTAAAAAATGAAACTGTGTATCAAAAGCCTTGAGTATGTATGATAAGCCTTGTATATGACAAGCCTTGTATGATAACCCTTGTATAAGTATGTAAAGCCTTGAGTATGTATGATATTTGAAGCCAGTAGCTGTGTAGGACATTGGTGATAAATATCTGTATCTATCTTTTAAGAAACCTTTAGGCAAAAACATGTTTTCCTGTCCACCGATTTCAGAAAAGCATAAAATCCTTAAAATAAAGACTGACTAAGCATGAAAAAAACGTGAAGTGCAATTAATAGTTAGGGACATTTTCCGGTACCACTGGAGGAAGTTAAAGAAATTGAAGACATCATAGATATTCTGTGGCTTGTATAAAACTTATATTTTAATTTTAAATGTTTACTATTTTTTCAAATGGAGCTATGTATGAAAACTTCTAATTGAAATAATAGCAATTAATTTTTTAAAAGAATCATTAATTATTTTTAATTATATAATTGAACGTAAGTTTGAATACATTAATAGAGCTAATAAATTCATTAAATTAACATCTGCGTTAATTTTATTTCATAATTTCTTATAGTAGTGTTACTTAAAATTGCATGTCCGGTATGTAACACAAGTAATTAGCTTTCATTAATTAATGATACAGTTTTAAAAAATAATTTAAAAGTTAAATAATAAATGTACATATTTCTCTTTACCCATTAAATTTATTTGTGAAAATACCTCATAAATTCAGAGCAAAACACAAACTGCTGAAGGTACTTTAAAAACAACTTTTTGTGATGTCCCGTACGTAACAAAATTTTATTAATTAAAAAAAAACCTATTTGTTCCAACAAAAAGTAACTTCTTAGGAATCTAGTTGAGGTGGTATATAAAACATTAAGAAATAGTTGCAGACTTTATTATATTTTACTCATTTATATTTTGATATTGAAAAATGTACAATTGTGTTAAAATTTGGCTGTTAAATGTCCTTTGCGCAACACACGAATACCCTGTCGAAGAGCCAGCCAGTCCTACGTAGAGAGATGGGACTTGGTTTTCCTATAGCCCCTGGAATAACGTGGGCCAGCTCACCAGCGGCCATCTTGGAACCACGGAACCAGCTGCCTATCTTCCCAGAGATCGGCAATGGTAAACCTACAGTTTATTGCTTTTATCCCCCTCATCCCCCGTTGTTTAGAGAGGGGGAGTACAGTTTCACTTAGAGGACGTTCCCTCATACTCTCTCCAAAGCAAAGGAGGGGAGGAGAAGAGTCCCCCCTCTTTTACTCCCCTCCGTTAGAAATAAAAATAATTACTGCTTGCTCTGCAATGCTCTTTGAAAGCAGCTACAAATGCAAGAATTGGGCAAAATACATAAAAAAAATGTATTTTCGATGCAAAATACAAATTACATTTATTCAAACACAAAAAATTACAAAATACAAAATGCTTTCTAAATTGAAAAAATACAAAATACATGTATTTTCTTAATACACACAAAATACGAAATACGTCTAAAACTTCAATTAAGTAAAATTTTCTACAGAAACTTCTAGTTTATTTTATTCCAGTGTATTTTAAGGTGAACAAACAAATGTAATAGTAACTTTTTTTTTTTTTTTTTTTTTTTTTACATATAGGTGAATTTTTCCTGGAATAAATTGCATCTTAAAAGGCATGAAAGCAAAAATGTGTGACAAGTATTTATTGATCGTTATTTTTCAGTGATAATGAATGGAATTGAAATATAAAATTAAATATATTTCTAAACGAAGATGAGTTGATTTATATTTCTACTTTAAGATACATTTATAGCCTTACCATCACACAGTAGTTATATGTCACTGAAAATGGTTGACGGCCGAAGAGTGAAGGTCCCGGGATCGGGTCCCATCGAGCAGCTGTCGATCTAACAGTCTGGATTTTTGGTAGGTTTTTTTCCAGATGTAACGTGAATACGCTTTAAAACCCCTTAGAAAGTTCTCCTACCTAGGCAACCCCGCTATCCTTGGCAGATTGCCCTAGTATAGCGTTGCCATAATCACGCAAACACAAGCTGCATTCATATATTACTACAAAAGATTATATTACTACGAGATTGTGATGGAGGAGTGGAACAATATCAGCCTTGATGTTTTAAGAAAAGGACTTTCATCTTTGAAATCAAGATGCAATATGATGGTTCAAAGAAAGGGCTATCAGACTGATCACGTTAGAAAATAAAATTCTTATATTTATTTCTATATATATCTTTGCAAAATCGTTACAAAAATGTGTGAACACTCTCTGTAGGGTACTTGTGGGAAACCCTGAAAAAAAAAAAAAATATTGTGGCATATTACTTAAATGAAATGAATTTACGTTTCACAAATCACCTGTGCATTGAAGATTTTCTTAAAATTAAACTTTTAAACGCCTCTGTCACATTACTCAAGAGTTCTTTAGAGGAATTGCAAAAAATATCTAACATGAATTTAAGAAAATGCTTTTAAAAAGAATTTAACAGGTTTTTTTTTTTTTTTTCAATTTACAATGTTCTATATACGGTTAATGGGTCAAATATTTCAGGCTCTACAAATACTCAAGAGAACACATAAAATTACGATATATGTTTCCGAAAAAAAAAAACAAATCTTAATTTTCTCTTTTCTCGGACCAAAAGTTTAAATTTTAGAATGTCTAAAACTTTAGAGGATTTTGTCGAACTACTTATTAGTTATTAGCATCAGATATTATTAAATTTATACATTTATGCATCACTTGCAACTATCTTTATAAAATAGGAAAATAAATGTCAATTTTTGAAACTCAACTCTTCGAATATTTTGTTGGATTCAATTAAAATATTCAGATAATTTACTTTGATTTTCAGGTAGAAATTAAACCTTCATAATGTGTGAAAGATTATTTTAGTACGTGTTTTTATACTATCTGTGCAGTTTCTAGGACAACTATAAAATGGAAGCGCCATGTCACGTGCTCCGAATACCCAGCCTAAAATAAGATCCTGCGTCCACAACTAAAACGAATAAGTAAATTTTGAGGTAAATATATGTAAATAGTTAACGCAATTTTCTTCCTTCAAATTTTCCTTCTTTTCTTTTTTTCCTTCCTTCCTGAGACAGTGAGCGCACGCATTTTAAATTAAAATTAGCGTATTTTAAAATCGTGAAAAAAAAGAATAATATATTAATTTTTTTTTCAAAATAAGCGATAGTAAGTGCGATGCTTCTAGCGTTTAAAATTTTTTTTCTAAAGACAAGTTTTAATTATTGCTGCTGATAAAGGAACTCTTATTATACCCTTGCTAGACATCTCCGAATGACACTGGCTGGAGTAATTTATGGGTTGCTATCTTCCCGCTTTTACCATCCTCACTTTAGAACGGGGGCCATCCTCGTGGTATTTTCCGTGAGTGTAGATCTGCAGGGTCACGCACTGATCGTTCTTGAAAAGGGGGTGAAATTGTTGGCTATCTCTTGGCGTGCCGATGTGTGGGAAGTAACCTTCGGCTGGCCGACGTATTTGGCGCGCTCCTCGCTGCGTTGGCGCGTTTATGATATCCAGTCATTTCACTCACAATTTAAGTTGTTCAAGCTAGATTTCGAAACGGAAAAACCTGCGACTGAAGCAAGCATTTTTAGTTTAGCGGACACCGATATAACATACAGGATAAGAGTAATATGAATCACAGTAACATTTTAAATAAATGAAAGAAAAAAGCAGTACTTTACAATAGAAAAAACTTAAATCCTACATTTTAGACCTTAACTATTGTAAGTAAATTGTACACAATAGGAAAAATTTTCGTCTTTTGAAGCAAAAACAATCAAATCATTAGAACAACTGATACAACTATTGCTATATTTCAAAGAGCTAGTTTATGGAATGATTTTTTTATTAATTTGTTAAGTTATAAAAAGGCATTTTGCTACTTCATTGTTAAATTTGAAAAGATCTCGTTTAATACTTTACAAATGTTTATTTAGGCCTTTAATATATTTATCAAATTCAAAAATATTAACTACTTTCAAATGTAACTTCTTATTTAATCTGTATGGCTCTGATAGATATAAACAGGCTCCTGAAATCTACTTCTTACACATGAGGTGTTATACTAATGTTATACACATGAGGTGTTATACAACCCCCCATAATCAATTTATTCAAATTTATAATATATAAACATCCGTTGAGTAGTAAAAAAAAAAAAATGTTCGTAATACACGTAGCATATACCAGATTGGAACCTCGTGGTAACCCTGTGGAACCAGAATGGCGAGCTTCCCTTTTTAGGATCCCTAGGTTTTCCTCCTTCCGAGTCTTATATTTTACTCATTTATATTTTGATATTGAAAAATGTGCAATTGTGTTAAAATTTCGCTGTGAAATGTCCTTTGCGTAACACACGAATACTGCGGAATGACCCTGTCGAAGAGCCAGCCAGTCCTACGTAGAGAGATGTGACTTTGTTTTCCTCCTTCTGAGTTTAGATGGATGTACTATGAAATGACTGGGATTCTTTTTGTGTGAAATGTCGGAGGGTCTGATAATGTTAGTGTTTTAAAATATTGTTTACTGAGTTGTTGCACTTGTTGGGTTATATTTTACTAATATTCTATTTCTTTTAATTAACGCTGTTCATAAACATTGTTTTAATGCTAATAAATTGATTTGATGTTCAAACACTGGTTGTTTGTGAAATTTATGATAACACACATGTTACACTACTCAGATAACAGGAAACTTCGCAGAGCATTAGACAGAAGGGAAGCTAATTATTTTTCGCCCTTCTTCCCTTCAGTATAGTGCTGTTATACATATACATACATTTTATATTTGTATGATTGCGAAGTCCAATTGGCAAATGAAGTAACAAGAACACAAACATAATTAATACAATTACAGTTTAAAATTCAAAAAAGTACTTTAATGAGATCATGGGCACTTCACAGTACCCCTCACCTACCTGTGTCGCAACACACACTTTGGGTACCCCTGATCTAGATGATACAGTCCATACTCTTACTTAGTATGCCTCTCAGTATCAAGACTCTGGTATTTGGAAAGCGTCAAGAACACCAGTGGCTAGAAATCAGAATTGAGGCCAATTTTTTCAAGCTCAGGCCTCAATTAGTCATATCAGCATGGCCTGTAAAAATGAATATAAGAGATAAACCATTAATATGAATTGCTTGATTCCCAACAACATTGCAAACAATGACTTGTACACATAACTGCAAGACTAATAAAATTAAATGCACACAAACAACCTCACTAATCTTTCAATCACAATTCTTGAGGCAGCTCACTGCACAACAATTTTCGCCTCTTTTTTCAAAAAAAGATAAAGCAGATCCACTTCCAATGTTTCAAAAATCCTTCAAGAAGTATAAAAAAATGGTTCAGATCCTGAATTGATTGTAAGGAAAGGTATCGTTTACAAAATTAAATGCAAAATAACTAGAATGACATTAAAAACCTTAGCGTTTTAAAGTGCATGTAAGTTAATGTTGCATTTGGTTCATATTTTTGTGTTTTTATTTTAAATGTCTGAAAACTACAGAAATGACTTCAGTTTTCATTTGATGGTTGAGAATGGATTCCGTTACTACAGTAACTGTAGTGTTGAAAACGGAATATGAAATTACTTTTTAGTGGACAAAGGTGACAATGTAATTTTCATTGATACAAGGATTATTTATTGAAAATGGTAACACAACTCAGTGATTCATGTGTGTATCAGTTAATCTTGAACAATATTTCGATTTTATTATGTTTATAATATAAAATATTTGTCCAGAGACATACATTGATTTAAACTTACAACAATATCTGACAGATTATATTAATTATTTGTATATAGCAGTGCAATTTCACACTGCCATAGATAATTAATATGTATAATATATAGATTAATATATTATAGATAATTAAGTCTTGCTGCAAACAGTTCTTTCAAAAACAAGGCAGCACGTTTTTCCATGCTATGACATAAAAGTTTAGTGCTTCGTGGTGTATAGCCGGGGCCTTCGCGAACATAGCAGTTTCGCCTTACCGGGCCTGCTTCGAGACGTTCGAAGAGAGGCGTGACGTCACAAACGACATCTAACCAGATCTGCCTGAGCCTCTGCTGAGGACGCCTGCACCTGCACTTCCTGAGCTGTACTGTAAATTATTGGGCGCACGTGGTTTAAGAAATTGTGCTCTTCCTTTTGTTTTAAATTGTACCTTTCGGATTATTTTTTAGATATACATTATTTTTAATTGATTGCACAAGCTGGAAAAGCAGTGGAACTAACAGCAAGACCGCGCGACAAGCGGAGATCTTACAGAGATACAGAACATTTCAAAAACATTGGTAAGTGATTTCTTTCTTATTTTAAATAATAATAATAATACGTAATATATGTAAATTTTTTTATTTTGAAAATCATCATGTGAAAATCCGTACTTAGCGTTAGATTATATTATGTAATATAAAATTATGAACGTTATTATATATAGATTTTTCTTATGCTTTCATTTTAGAAATAATGGGACGAAAATGTTGTGCGCCAGGATGTAGATCCAACTATGATAGTGAAGAGGTGTACAGAACGGTTTTCAAGTTTCCTGCTGATGCGAGAAGAAAAAGTTATGGATTAATAAAATCAGCAGACAAAATTTTCATCCAAGCTCAACATCAGTTTTATGCATTAAACATTTTGAAGAGCGTTTCATCATACGAGAAGACAGGGTAAAGCGTAATGATGGAAGCGAATTAGTTGTACCTAGAAAGAAAATTACACTAACACCCGATGCTTATCCGACAGTGTTTGAAAATTTAACCTCCTATTTTACCCAAACACTACCACCGAAGCGGAAGGATCCTAGTGAACGCAGGACAAAAATTGCAAAGAGAGATGAAGAACAATTTAATCAGTGGTTAATTAGTGATATTATTACATCTTTTGATGACTTTCGTGATAAGTGCGCAGCTAAATTATTGGAGACAGCATGGATACATATAACCCGAAGTGAGTATATTATTTTTTTTTAATTAGAAGAGAAAGACGTTCCTAAAGTGACTGTTTGTTTTAAAATTAATTCAAATTTTATTGTTGAGATTTTTTATGATAATGTTATTGTTGACCTCAAATCTTTTGAATGGCTGCTTGGCAAAGAGCATAAATGCGATAGATGGACAAAATTTGAAAATCTTTCGAGCCATCTCTCATCTTATGAAAAGAATTTAACTTTCGAGGACATGCTAAGATTTGCCAACAAATATATTGACAAATGTATAGAAAATGAGTCCGAGAATAATGAAAGTGTGCTTTTAAAATTAAATTTCATCAGACAGCAAATTGTTCTGTTAAGCATTAGACGTCTAAAATACACAACAGACTTGATTTTGTGGTGTTCTAAGCTCTATTTTAGTTTTAATGCCGCTTATATATTAATTAGAAATAGCAATGTAATTACAATACCTCATCCATCCTACTTAAGAAAACTAACATCTTTAAGCAATATCGATTACTCTACTTATCTTCAAAACGCATACTTTAAAAATAAATCAGATAGCTTAGAACACCACGAAAAAACAGTTAATGTGTTAATAGATGAAATTTATATAAACCCCTCTGTTTGCTATAAAGCGGGTCACATTATTGGGTTTTCACAAAATTCTAATACAGCAGCAACAACTATCCAGGCATTTATGATCACGTCTCTCTTATCAAAATATAAAGAGATTGTTGCATTATTTCCAGTAAGAAATCTTACTGCTGACTAGTTGCTGGAATATACCAACAGAGTTTTACGAATGTTACATGAATGTGGTTTCTCTGTCCTCACTTTAATATCAGACAATAATAGAATAAACAGGAACATGTTTACTAACATGTATGGAGGTGAGATCAAAACTTATATTTCCAACCCTTATAACCCAGATAAACAAATATTTTTTCTTTTTGATTCTGTACACTTAATTAAAGCTGTGAGAAATAACTGGCTCGACCAGATTACTGCAAAAAAAACAATTCACTTCCCCAATCCGTATAATGCTGAAGTGGAAATTTTATCCGCCAGCCTTCAGCACTTAATACATGTATACGAAAAAGAAAAACTTTCAGTTGTTAAAATAGCTCCAAAACTTTCCCATAAAGTATTATATCCCAATTCTATCGAAAAACAAAATGTTAGATATGCATTAAATTTATTTGATGATAGTAACTGTACAGCTTTAGAAATGCATGCAGATAAAACACTCGGCAGAATTAATAGTACAAAAATGTTTATTAAATTATTTTCTGACTGGTGGAAAGTAGTGAATGTGAAACATCCCTCTAAAGGTAGACACCTTAGTGACGACTTGTCTAAACCCATTAAAACAACCGAGGATAATAATTATATATTTTTACAAAAATTCAGTAACTGGCTAAATGAATGGGATAAGTTATACTTGTTAAAAGCAGAAGAGAGAAAGAAACTTGGTCTTCCAGGTAAAGGTGGAATGCTATCAAAAGAAACTTTCTTCGCTTTAAAATTTACCACAAATAGCCTGATTGAAATAGTAAAATATGTTTTAGAAACATTAGGCTCAAGTTATTTGATTATAAAAAACGAAATTTTATCTATTGAGTGTTCAGATGAAGTATTTAAATTTCTAATGTTAACTGATAGAGGACAGCTTAAATGGCCTCAAGAACTTTTAATATTCGTAATTACAAATACTTACCAGATTTTCAAAAAGCTTATCAGTCAAAATTATGAAAAATCGTTTTTAGAATTTCCTGAACCCAAATATCTAATCATTGAACTTGCTTCAGAAAAAATTGAAATTTTAGGCATTGATCTCTCATTTAAATGCAGTTGTGGAAATAATACATTAAATCTCATTAAACCATGTTTGTCTATAATAACTAATATTTTCTTAAATAACTACGCAAAAGTTAAAAATGATTGTAAGCAATTCAACAGCACAAAAAGAAAACTGTCATTGTTGGCAAATACGTAAATTAACTTTGAATTATCATATTTTAAATATTTATGTAAGTAGCTATACCATCATTCGTAAATTATGTAACATTGTGATTTGTACAAGCTATTTCAAATTTTATAAAATGACTAATCTGTTAATCCCAATTACAGAACAACACTGAAATCAGTTCATTTGTCTTTTTTTTTTTTTTTTTCATATTAAAGTTTTGGTGTGTAGACTACCAAATATAATAAATTTTAATTTTAATTTAACTCTCGGAATTGTAATAAGTGTTTGGAAACAGAAAACTGTGCTTGTTGTCTGTATCTTTAGTAATTAAAATCTTTAAAATTATCTTCAAAATTATTATTTCTAAGCAAGTAAAAGTTTATCGCTTGCAGAAATTGGTTTTTTCCTCAGAAACATAACTAACTATTTATGTTGATTGTATGCAAATGTTGTAATATTATGTGCTTTTTAAATAAAACCTATACATAAACCTGTAATTGCATTCGTTACTGACTTCAGGCACACATAACATTTTATAATTCCTTTATTTTTTTTATTTATATGCTCAATTCCGAAGTATACACTTTAATTCTACCAAAAAAAAAAAAGTAACGTAGAAATTTAAATATATATTGAAGACTCCATTGATCTGTGTAACTTTGAAATATCTGAATTCTATATTTCGTGTCGTGAAACTGAAATTTTGTTCAATGTTTACTTCGATTTCAAATTCCGATTGTACTTCGATATCTTTATTCAATCGTACATTTCGAAGAATTGTAAAATGTGACTGCATTAAATATTTCATAAAATGTGCTACATAAGCGAAGCGTCTTTTAAGAAATCCCTTTTCAAGGAAGTATCATGGTAAGTCGTTTTTTATTTATTTATTATGGTTAACATATTTATATAAACTGTATTAAAACATCTTTTAACTACTGAAAAAATTTAGTTTTCAATTTCTCTAGTAACTTGATGTGCATATGTCTTCAATCAATTAATGGAAAAGTTCCTAAAAGTTTTTTAAATCTAAATTTATCCTAGTCTGAGATAGAAAGGAAGTTTTCTCTTTTTTTTTCCCCAACAAATCTTAATTATCTTAATAATTTGTAATCTTTCTCTCCTTCTTTATACTAATAAAAATGCTTTGCAGTAATAAAAACTGTATGTAATAATAACTCGGTGGTATAGAACATCGGCATGATAAAGTGAATTTTCAAAGTTGTTTTTTAACACAATCCATTAACTTCCTGTCTACATTGTACATAATATTTTTTAAAGAATTTATCAATATGTGACCTTCATAACATAATACAAAATTTCGTACTGAAAAATCACACACACACACACAAAGAAAAATACTGCATTGGCTTGTTCAAGAGTTCGGAGTATTCCTTCACCGGATAGATCTCTTGCGTGACGTCATATTCTCTCGTAGCAGGCCCGGTAAGGAGAAACTGCTATGTTCGCGAAGGCCCCGGTATAGCTCAGTGAAAGAGAACTAGACAGCACTTTTGTGGCACACAGGTTAAGAAACACTGATCTATTCAATTATTACATGAATAAAAAAATTAACCTTGCATACCTCGTAGTAAATAACACAGAAAAAATAATTTGAAAAATATATGATAAACAATATTTTATTTTTATATGTGAATATATTATTCTGTTTAAAAAATTTCTAGGCTTAAAAGGCCTACTCAAACATGGCAGTAAAGAAGGGTAAACATGTGAGCAATGATAATGACGCTTCCTTGTACAATAAGTATCACATTGTATAAGTACCAGGGATGATTGTGGTACTTTCTAATATAAACCTGAAAAGTGTTTGGCACAAATAGCGTCTTTCTTCACTTCTACTTGCAACAATCAAATGAACATATTAATAACTTTTTTCTGATACGCAAAAAGGTTAATTTAAATAAAAATATTTATATCCATATATAAAAATATTATAATCCATTTATAAAGTCTTTTCGTAAAATGTTATACTTAGATAAAGTTTATCAAAAAACTAGTTAGATCGATTAATTATTAATAAAACATTTCCTGCAAACATAAAAACATTAATATTTAAACATTACTCTGTTCAGATTCGTGACTTAATTAGCGTATTTTTTATTAATTTTAATTAATAATGCTAAAATTACAATTAATTCTGCCATTTTGAATCTAATAAACAGTAACTATTAATCTTCATTAGCTGTTGCCAATAAATATTTCACAAACATTTGCAGATCGTTTACGTGAGCTTGACCTAAAAATCAAATCAAACTTGCCAAAAATTCATAAAAAATTTAACCATCATAAATCTGAAAAAAATTAATTACCATAAATTTAACTTTTAATCTTAAGGCATTGGAAATTTAAATAAAGATGCTCAAGAAAAAATAATCATTCACAAGAATGGGAAAAGATTAAAAATGGAATGTTTCAGCATAACTTTTAGTGCATTTTTCAATTTCCTGAAAATAATATAATTCTGGATATAACTGGACCACAAACACCCCTGGACTACGCATAGGTCATCATGTCTTCCACGTTCGTTGAAATTCGTTGAAGTTCTGACTCTGGATACTGTCTAGCTAGATCTAAAGCCTTAGTGAGATTCTGCACTCTCATATTCTTACGTAGGCTTTTCAGGCACAAGTGCTTCAGATCCCAGACGACGTACTTGTGCGCAGTGCGATACAGCTGAAGCGTGTCATCAAACGAGATGTCTTCAGTCAATGTGCCCAAGTATAAGTATTTCATTAAAGCTAGGAAAGCTTTTATGTTACAATCATCAAATCGCAAAATCTTTGTCTGACTCTCAGACATGTCGTACTTGAACATAGCGGCAAAAACAGGTGAACCAACCGCCAGGACAGACTTGTGAGCCACGAATAATTCACCTTCGACAACAGCTATCACATCAAATGTCTTTGTACGTGCCATCATGTCTTTTAAGTTCGTTGAAAAGATTTCATCAAAGTTACTTTCGAAAAAGTCCTTGACATAGGACATCAGTTCCAACTCATTGTACTGCCTGGCCAGCTCTGCAGCCTCAAAAACATTCATCACTGTAATTTTCTCACGGAAGGTTTGTAGACACGACTGCTTCAGACCGTGCACATCATACTTATGCGCAGTGTGGTACAGCTGAAGAGCATCATCAAACGAAATGTCTTCCTTCATTGTACCGGTGTATAAATATTCCAGGAATGTGACGAAGGTATCCACATCACAGTCATCAATGTTCACAAGCTCTGTCTTATACTCAGACATGTCGTACTTGAACATAGCGGCAAAAACAGGTGAACCAGTCGCCAGGACAGACTTGTGAGCCATGAATAATTCACCTTCGACAACAGCTATCACATCAAATGTCTTTGTACGTGCCATCATGTCTTTTAAGTGCGTGGAAAAGATTTCACTAAAGTTACTTTCGAAAAAGTGCTTGACATAGGACATCAGTTCCAACTCATTGTACTGCCTGGCCAGCTCTGCAGCCTCAGTAACGTTCATCGCTGTAATTTTCTCACGGAGGGTTTGTAGACACGACTGCTTCAGACCGTGCACATCATACTTATGCGCAGTGTGGTACAGCTGAAGAGCATCATCAAAGGAAATGTCTTCCGTCATTGTACCGGTGTATAAATATTCCAGGAATGTGTCGAAGGTATCCACATCACAGTCATCAATGTTCACAAGCCCTGTCTGATTCTCAGGTGTGTCGTACTCAAACATCGAAGCAAAAACAGGTGAAGCTTCAACCAAGGCAAATTTGTGAACCATGAATGAATTTCCTTGGACAACAAGCATCAGATCGAATGACTCTTCGTAGGCCATTATATTTTGTAACTTTGTTGACAGTTTTTCAAATTCTGCAAAACAAATATATAAATTACAACAAAATTCTAAAAAATCATATTATAACATTATCCAGTTTCATTGATATTTTGATTAGCAAATCTTTAACCCAGTCTTCCTTATTTTTGAACTAGTGCAAAAATACGGTATTACTCACACAGCATATTAATAGAATCTTCCTTTAAATAATGTATTCTAAAGAATAATGCAATGTATTTTAAATAAAACTTCCCTATACTTTAATCTCATACTTCACTATACTTCAAAATCATACTTCACTGTACTTCAAAATCAAGATAATATTTCAAAATGAATACTTTATTTCAAAATATTACTATATTTTCAAGAAATTTTGTAGGTGATATGCACCTATCTTCTGTATCCCAAAACAGTTTTTTTATTTCTTAAAAATTGCCCTTTTTGGCTCATTTTCTAAAACCTGTCGAATTTTATTTGAAATTTCGCAAACTAATAATTTTTCTCATTTTAGGCTTAAAAAAATGAAGGACTTTCAGTGATAAACCAATTTTTTTCCCTCGCATATCAACACTACAACACTGCACGCAGGAAAAAAAGAAAAAAAATGTGTTACTGGCGGTCCTTCATTCAGAAATTTTTTTCTTAAACTTTCAAAAAATTGAAAAATGGGCTTTTTCATCCACCTATAAAGTCATTTGGGACAAGTGATAAAAACCTAAAAATGACAAAGCTCTTATATATTGCACCTTAAAACAAAACAAAAACTGTCTTGTTGTTCCAAAAGACAGAGGAGGTACACACTTTTGAAGTAATACAAAAAACCCTGCTTGCTATTGATAATAGGATAACTTTTCACCCCCCAAAAACGTCATGTGGGACGGTGGTTGGAATTGGTGAGGTAGAATCTAAATGAAAGTTTTATGGATTTTTTAAGCTGCTGATTAGGTTTTATAATTTATAAGTATTATTATTATTATCAGTTATTTGTATTTTAAAATGAAAAATAGTAGTTATAATACTTAAAATATCATTTAATATTTAAAAAACCTTTAAAATATAAATAAGTTCATGATTGTGAATAATAGATTTTTAATTTAAGAATAATTAATTGAACAAATTGGAAGAAAAAAGAAAAGTTGAGCTCAATCTGGAACCCAAAATGTCTAGGTGGAAGGCAAGCACTCTACCAATCAGGCTACTTCAACACACACACCGAACAGGCTTATTGGTTGAGTATGAATTTTCAGACTTTTTTCTCGAAATTGACCTCTCATTAGATAGATGCTATTATTTTATGGGGTGAACCCCTTAAAGCAGAAATATTATATCGAGTTTTGTGAGGTTATGCCCTCTCTTGTTAGCTAAAATACTTCATAATAAACAGCATCATACTGGATGCAGAAGAGGCTATGCAATTAGTTTGTACTAAATCTTGAAAAGTTAAGTTGTTACACAACTGAAACTTCCTATACACATAGTTACAATGCCATGTAATGAACAGAATCAAATCTAATGCACATAAACGGTTTGGTCAATGGTGCAAGTTATAAACTTTAATTGTAGTTGTTTCAGGCACACAATCAAGTGTGGGGGTCAACTCCTTAGGCAGACATAATACTATGAAGCCAGTCACTTATTTAACAAAACATTACGTAAAGAAATATTTATTTGCAGAGATCAAGGCCGTGCAAGTGAAATTTATAATTTTGTTAACAAAACAATGATGATGAAGTCTTTTGTGAAAAATTCAGCCTTTTCACTGTTTGATCCCCCTCCGAAAATTTTGAACCCTCCCCAAAAATTTTTTCTGGGTACGGCCCTGGCAGGGATAAATTATGCAGTCAGCTTATTTATACATTTATTTTACAGTTTCTATTTACAGCAATGGATCTCTAACAACTAAAACAAACAGGTAAATACCAAGAAAAACCAATACTGTTAATGCTATACATATTTACATAAACAGGGGTGTGGGAAACAAAATTCCATATTACCTCAGGAAAACTATCACGCTATCAAACTATCACAGCATTTTACTTGAACTGTTATCTAGCGGTGGTCAATTCAGGAATTTTTTCCAGGGTTCCGCTTTTGTGACTTTTAATACTTTATTTTGTTAATTTCAACACTTATTTTTGAGAATTTTTATATCGATTTTTGTTAAAATCATACAAGACGGTGCGCACCCCATGTAAACAAGGCGACAGTCGCTGGAGCTTGGCGGTTGCCAAGCCCCAGCAACTGTCGCCAACCATTTTGCACGATCAGCAAAGTGAAAGTATTTTAACACATTAAAATATCACATATATTCCACTAACAAAAACATTAAAACAAAGTACACCGTCCATATTTAACCTAAAATACATCTGCAAATTCAGTAACAGACAATTTAAATTGAGCAAACAGTGGACCGATTTTAACTAAAAAAACTACAGTGGATTAAGCAAGTGGCAAGAGTTAGTGGCAGAGTGGGCTAAGCAAGAAACTACAGTCGATTAAGTCCACTTTTGTGACTTTTAATATTTTATTTTGTTAATTTCAACACTTATTTTTGAGAATTTTCATATCGATTTTTGGTAAAATCATACAAGACGGTGCGATTTCAAACGATTTATTTAAATTTTAATGAAATTTAAAGTCGTAATCAGTCGAGTTCTTTCTGCTAAAATATCTAAATAATTTTTGTTTCCAAGTTTTATGTGACATCTAAATAGTAGTGAATTTTAAAAATGTCAGTACAAAAAATAAATGAAATAAAATGGCATGAAAATATTCAGTAAATGAGAGATATGTGCAATGTGCCTTTGATAGACTTTAATTCTAAATGCAATCTGATATGTGCGAATAGTTATGTATAAAATAATGCCCACACATTTTTTTTTGGGGGGGGAAGGGGGTCTGCTTTTTTACAGGTGTTTTCAGTACCAACGTTTTCAGAACCGGAAAAAACTATTCTACAAAAAAGAATTCTACAAAAAATTTAGGGTTAAGAATGTAAACAACAATAATATTTAAGATTTCCTGAACGTGGAATTCGCGTTTTCGAACAAGAATTTAGGGCCATAAAAATGCGTTTCCGAAAGCGCAAGCACTATTAGAAATAGAAAAATTGTAGAAATAATTAAGGCTTAGGAATCTAAACACGAATAAATTCAAGGAAATTTAAGAATTGATGGATACAGAAATGGAATTGAAAACTTGGAATACTTGAAAGGTTGATACAATCACTTTCTAAAAATATTTATAAATACTTCCATTAATTTATTAGAAATAAGAATACACAATTGATATAAAGAGCTGTTACCATGGTAATATGTTGTGTCCTCGAATAAGTCCCCAAAGATATTTTCTAGTGTCCCCAAGTTTTCCTTAGGTTCCAGGACAATGCTTGATTTGTCCCCAAAATACTGTTTATAAATATGGTCAACTTAGATTTCATCCAGGAAGTGTCCGCGTTGGACTATTATTCTTTCACTGTTTTCTTAAAACGTTTTTCCGTAGGATTTGAATCGAGAGAATGTCTATGTTGTGGTATTTTTCTTTAACTGTGTGCCTAAACTGGTGTTTTCTTCTGTTGGTTGGTATCGAATGCACATAGGTTCATTATAAGGTGACCATACGTCCTCAAAATTCGAGGACAGTCCCCAAATATAGATCTTTTTTTCATTTTGTCCCCAACAATACCTTGTGCCCAAACTTAAAGATTTGAATTTTTTTCCCTGAAAGTTTCCGTTTAGTTTATTTCTTTCAGGAAAAACTGAAGAAATAAAAAAATTAACCAACTAAAAGCGCCATCTTGGGATTTTTATGTGAGGGGGGCTCAACCCCCCCCCGTTTTTTAACGAAAATGGTAGTCGGAAAAACTGGAAAAATAAGAAATCGAGTAGAGGGTTTTAAGAAAAAGGCCAAACATTGTGAAGCCATTCGCCTGTACAAATAATGCACAGTTACCAAGATGTATAACGCGAAACAATATTATACGTTAGCAAAAATATCTCGGAAAGGTTAAGCTCCCACTCCGAAAGGATGTCTCCCTCAAAAAATCCAAAAACTTCTCCTGGTCTACTAACAAATACCTCATAACAAAAATTATATTAGCTACACCTTTCTTCCCACACGTGGATTTTTATCAGACAACTTTAACGTTAAATTTTGTTTAAAAATACCCTGATAATTTTCAATTACATTAGCTACGGAGGTACTTAAAAAATCACAAAATCCTAACCACAAATAAAAGAAAAAGTACAGTAAAATATCAAAAGATCTCAGTACCTTTGCAGAAGCGCTTTCGGTCAACTTACTACCTCTCTCTAAAAATGTGAAAAAAAGTTGTCACAAGCTTCCACGTGCAGGAGCGATTGCATCACGGCGCTCTCTCACTAGCCGGCCGGCTGGGGTTTCCATAAATAGCCATCCCCCAATGTCGCCAATGCAATTCGTAAGGGTTACCAAAAAACCCCTTTTATCGCCAAACTTGGCACGAAAAAATAAATTTGGCGCCAAAAATATATTAGGGGGTATATCGAAGCCTAGCCTAAACCTTTATATGATAAACTTGTATCTTATATAAAGCTTTCTCTTCATTATAAAAATAATTTTTTTTTAATAGCAGGCTTTTAAAAAACATACTGAAAAACACCAGAGTGACGACATACAAATTATAAGGGTAAATATCAAATATTGAACTTCATATATGAATAAAACACAGTAAGAAAAAAAGGATAAAACAAATCCTTTATAACAATTAATATAACTTAATGTAAACATGTGAGATTTATTTAATAATGAAAAAGGAAAACATTATGCACTTTTATACACCAAATAAAAAAATTTGCATGAAATGTTTTGTATTGCATTAAAAAATTAAAATAAATAAATGAATAAAAGTTTTAAAGAAACCTTACTATCCAGGAATATTCAAAACTAGTACAACAGATTGATGGAAGTTTAAATTAAGTGCTAGAAATTTTTTAAAAATATTTTGTAAAGACGCAGACTAGAGTTTCTTTTTACATTTTTAAGTGGATGGTTAAAACGACCCGCAAAACAAACTTTTAAAATCAAAAGATTTTGAGAAAGTTGGTGGAGGGAGGGGGACATGTGTCCCCCCCCTGATATACGCCTATGGTTCATATGTATTACTTTCTTAGGTAAACCTAATAACAAGAGCTTTCTAATGAAGGCGGAAGGCTTATCATCCCTCCCAGACGTACTGAAATTTTCGAGGGACACATGAAAGATTCGAAGGGGGGGGGGCACATACTGAAATTAAGAGAAGACAAGGGAGTTTCTTTTAAATTGCCAAATAAATGTTTGTTTAAAAGATTTTGAAATTGGGGGGCACAGGGGACACATGCCCCCCGCTTAGAACACCCTTCCCCCGACACTACACCTATCGCCAACATCCAAAAGATGGAATTAAAAAGATATATCTGTCGGCGACTGATGAAAAAACTACTCATTTAATCTAAATAAATGAGACGGCTGAATTGATTATGACAAATAAGTTCTTTTCACTAAAATTTAAAACTTTTAAAAAAAAACTTACGTAATCCATACTACATCCAGCACTGGAGGGGGAGCTCGAGCCCACAGACGCCCCTCCCTTCGATCCGCCACTGTGCCCCCCGTGTTTTGAAAATGTGCCACTCCTATTTTTCCACGTGTTTTGATAATGGGAAACTAACCTCAACCACGAAAAAATCGCCATTAAAAAAAAAAAAAAACACTTAAAAATATTTTAGAGGAATACTTGAAAATGCGCATTAAAAAAAAAGAACTTAGAAAAAATTCCCTGTAAAAAAAAAGAAAATTTTCCTGTGTTTGGAAAATTGGCACACAAGCCAAAAGCACCAAAAATACGCGATGTTTAAGAAATATTCACTTAATCACACACTAGGAAAATTTAAGTTTTTAAGGAATAATGAGAAATGAAAAAAATAAAAAAAAGTTAGCAAATTTTGGGCTACGGGCACACAAGCCGAAAACTTCGAAAATACGCGATGTTTAAGAATGAATCACTTAATCAAACATTAGAAACATTTGAAAAATTAAAAATTTTTAAGGAATAATGAGCAAAAAAAACCTCAGAAACTTTTAGACTAATTAATGTTAGTTTAATTGAAGATTCTCGCGCAGAAAGTACGCGTTATAAACAATAAATGCACCCTGCAATACTGAGGAACTATAATTAATTTTTCGGATACGCACTTAGCTCATTATTCTATAACAGGAAGAACATTAAAATAACAGGAAGAAGATTTTTAAAATAACATCGAAAATGAAAATAAAAATTCACAAATCAATAAGTACCCTATAATATGTAAAAGAAGGTTAAAATAAATACGTTTAAAATTGTTTTAAACCAAAAAATTAATTACAAATCAACATACCTGTGGTAAAATATTCAAGTCTAGCTGCACGTGCAAAGGATATAATAGCACCTTGTAACCTTCCCTTTTTAGAAGCGGATAACCGCTGGACAGGCTCCTAATGCCAAAAGACTCAAACCAGCAGAGGGCGCTGAAAGTCGTAGGGAAAAGTATTTTTTCCTCTATTCGAGGGAAAAACCTTACGTGATCGTATTCCACGTGCGGATAGGGGCAGTTGGAATCGTAATAGAAAAACAGACTTTTCTACCCACCAGTTTGATAGGGGAAAACACGCGCCCGCGCAGGGAGAAATGCATTAGAAGATGGGTTCGTGGGGAAAAGTACTTTCGCGTTTTTAAGCAAGGATCGCACTGCCTATTTATTAATCGTGCGGTCTGTTTTCATTTGTTTTTCTTTTGGTAATTGAAATGAAAAATTGTCACAAATGTATTTATTATATATTATGTATGTGCACTTAGAATTTTTAAGAATCGGTTACATGGCCAATTAATTGTGCAGTTTGTTCTCTTTTTTTTTCTTGTCCTTTGGTAATTAAAATTAATAATTTGATTTGATTTGAGATTTTTGTTAATTGAGACCCTTTACCAGGAGGCTGTCGTCTCGATTGTTCCGAAGAGAAATTAATAATAGTTACAGATGGATTTATTATATATTTATACATACATATATATATATATGAAAATATCAGTGGCGTGGCTACTGGGGGGATTATAACCCCCATGAGGAATTTTTTGTCATAAAAATACATTTTCTTCACGCATATACAACCTATGTACACAACACAATACGATACATGAATTGCAGTAGTCGTAACCACTCCTCCCCCCCCCAGGAAAATGTCTACCTACGCCACTGGAATATATATATATGTAATGTATAAAAAGATAATTTGGGTTTTACTAGTTTGGGTATTGTTCAAGCGGGTACTTTCACTGTAAGTTTTGCTTTCCTGTCATACTTGCCACTCGCGCTCTGGAGCTATGTTTTATTTATTTTGTTATTTGTCAGACATCAGGCCGTCGATTCTGAGTTCTTTAGATGTACACGTGTCCCCACGCCCTTGTAGCCCCGGATGCGGGTCATGTTGGTAAATGTGTGTGGTTCGATCAGAGATAAGAGAGAGGAGGAGTTGTGTCTTCGCAGACCACGTGGTGTGGTAAGCGTAAATACTCCCGCACATCAAAAATCGGGGGACTTCTGCCACTGGAACTGCTTAATGAGTCCACGCTGATTCTTGTACCCGTCTCCCCTCCCCTCTTCTCATTCTAAATTGTAACTTAAATGTAATGTTCAATAAACCATATTACCTGCCTTAACTCTGAAGCTTACTTGAAATATCTGACGTCTCATATATATATATATATATATAATTTTTACTTACTATTTACAATAAAACTTATACTAAATAATGACTTGAGGTCACTATTATTTTAACAAATATTGCAATAGCATTATTCCTGAGTATTATTGTTTGTTTATTTTTGGATTAAGGCCGATTGACTGCACTAGGGTCCTAGGTCTATATGGGGGAATTCCTCTGTGGGGGACTTTTAAAGAGATCCTAGCCCGTATTTACGCGAGGTTTTTTTAGAAAACCACGGAAAACTGCAAACGGCAAGGTCGACAGGAGCGACCGGGGTTTGAACCTGGCACCTACCGCCTTGCAGTTTTGAGAGTAGAATTTCTTAGACACTCGTGGCACCCTAAGTGTTATAGGCTACCTTTAATGCATATATCACAGATAGTTCTTCTACAGGGATGCTCATAAGAATTACATTCCGCTTTATGCGTATGTCTGTAAGTACTGAACCGATTCCTAAACATTTTTTACTGAAAGTAAGCTACACTATTCTTTAGTATTATAGGCTAAAATTCATGCATGTAGCGTAAATAGTTCCTTTACAGGAACATTGAAAATAATTCTAATACATTACGCTCTCTGGATGTCTTTGTAACTGCAGAACCGATTCTAAAACTTTTTCACTAGTAGAAAGCTGCTCTCTTCTTGATTAACATTGGCTAAAATTCATGCATATAGCATAAATATTTCTTTTAAAAAACAGTTCGCAAATACTGTAGTAACTGACTCTATTCGCCAAATGATTGAATAAAATCTAAATTTAGTAACTCTCTCTCTGCATACTGTGTTATTTTAAATGAAGTATACAACCATGCATTATACTTCATTTAAAACAAGTAAAAAGCAAATAATATATAAATGCAGTTTCTTTTGTCGCAAACATATTTGTTATTCACACGTTCTTCATTTTTTTCGGGACCTAATTCTAAAGCCGACGCGGACGAAGTCGCGGGTAGTAGCTAGTAAAAAAAAAGAAGAAAAAAAAATCATATTACAAACTACTTCCTAAAAATGTTCATGCATTTTTTTTTTCATTTTTAAAATAATGGTTACGCTTTTCAGCGTACGTTTCTAGCGAGTCTCTTAAAATTAGTGTTCCTTTCTCCTTCTGTGTCAATCGTTGCATTTGGGCAAACGGGAAGAAACGACTATCAGGGTTGAGGAATTCAGAATATTACCATAATATTAGAGAACTTGACGCCAGAATTATTTATACTACTGTTGCAGGGGCGCACACAGGATTTTTGGCTGGGGGGGGGGGGGTCCAACTTTTAGGTATTTTCCAGATTTCTCAAAAATCAGTGATGAAACAACTCGTTTTCATTAGATGGAATTCATCAAAACTCGCCCCATCCAGTTCCCTAAGAATGCACTACACAGTATAATAGGAAGTAAAGTAATAGTTGTTCAGTTTTGAGAACAAGATGGTGTTTCATGTTCGCTTTCAGTTCGTTTTTGAAAGCTGAGGAAAACGAGAAAAAAATTTCTTTTTTCATACTACTATTACAAGGAACACATGGAACTGAACAGAGAGCTTTTCACTTCCCTTTATTACTTGTGACGAAGGGCTTGGACTGACGAAGGCCAAAACAATTTTTGGTCGAAACGTACGTATCTTCTTACCTATAATATCTTATGTGTGTTTTTTACAAAGTTTTTTATTTACTTTATCGTTTAACACCAGTAATTTTAGTGTTTTTTCCGAAGCTTGTTATTTTTTTGTCTTCACTCGGCGAGCTGGCTGGTTAAGCAAGAGAAGGAATTCTGCTGAGACGTTAAAACCTGACTTGTGTCGCCTCAATTTCTTTCTTCCTTTTTTTTTTTTTTTTTTTTCAATTGCGCGCGCGAATTTTTAATAAAGAGCATTTTTAAATTTCATATTACGTTAATTTTAACCCTGAGAGAATATCAATTGAATGTTATTTATAATTAAGTATTATGAGGCTTGACCCATAATAAGAAATAATGATTTTTTCGTTTTTGTTTTGTTTGGTTATATACATTTTGTTTGGTTATGTACATTTTTTACCACTTCAACTAAAACAGATCAAAGTGTGGATTGTTTTATATTAAATTCGCCCCCGCCGAAAAAAAAAAGCGTAGAAAGTTTGAATATCGTGTATTTGAATATGAGTTTAATGTAGGAATTGTCTGTGCATGTGTAGTTTTTGTTGATACCAAAAGTTTTAAGAACCTCCCTAATTTTCATTTCTCATTGATACCAAAAAGCACCTACATTCAAAGAATTGAGTGGAATTCTTTGAATGTAGAAAAAAACGCCAACCGGAAAAAACGCGAAAGTAAAAACGCCTACCAGAAAAATAGAATCCCCCCCCCTCCCCCTCTCTCAGAACAATAATTTTTATTTAAATATTGAACATAAACTTATTTCGTTTTGTATTAACTATGAGAATGGTATTCAATCAAATGAAGACTTTCCCCCAAATTTTTTGTTTTGGAGTAAAGGAGCCACTTTTTATATTTAGGGAATCTCACAATTCTGATCTTTTATCATATAATCACGAAAATTAACAGCATTAAATTTAAAAAATTGCTTTTGGCTGTTCAACTTCCTCCGACCGTGCGTTCTAGCGGGGACGCCGCGAAAGACGGTTGTCGACCCAAGATCAAACAGGTCACTAAGTACCTCCGTGTTTTAGTTCTAGGAATTAGCCGTTAGAATCCTCGGACAAAACACAAAGGACTATATAGTCAGAGATAGTACATATAGTGTGAGGGAGGGCAAAACAAAGAGGGTTTTTTGAGACCGGAAGCCCTATTCAACAAACTCACAAAATACATCTACACACATTTTACATTGAAAAGGATATTATACCCAGCAAAAACATTTCAAAGTTATGATATACTAAATATGTTTTATCAGACTTCTTAAAAATTGTTTTTTATACCAATTATTCTGTTTAGAAAAGATACAAACCTTTTATTGGGATTTTTTGAAACAAAATATTCTAAATTATTGGAAAGGAAATTTTTAAGGGCTTAATAGAAACTTAATTGATTAAAAACGATTTATTTAAATTTTAATGAAATTTAAAGTCGTAATCACTTGATTTCTTTCTGCTAAAATATCTAAATCATTTTTGTTTCCTAGTTTTATGTGACATCTAAATAGTAGTGAATTTTATAAATGAAAGTACGAAAAAAATGAAATAAAATGGTATCAAAATATTCAGTAAATGAGAGATATGTGCCATGTGCCTTGGATTCACTTAAATTTTAAATGTAATCTGATATTTGCGGATAGTTAAGTATAAAATAATGCTCACACATTTTTTTTTCGGGGGGGGGGGGGTCAGCTTTTTTAAAGATGAGACTTTAAAAGTGTACGGGATTTCAAATACTTAAAAACACTTCCTTTCTTTCCAAAAAAAAAAAAAATAAAAATAAAAGAAAAAGAAAGAAAAAGGTGGGGAGCTATTATTTACGTCTTTTAATCAAAGTACAACAGAATTTCTCACATTATAAAATATTCACACAAGGAATACATGATCTTTTACTGTACAGATGCATTTAGTTAAATTGGTGCCTTGGAGCCTTGCAAAAGAAGAATTTGCAATTGTCCTCCGCCCAAGGCACAACTCCCTCCCCCCTAATGTGAGCAGGTGGGGCAGATGCCTTTCATGTAGGCTTGCCATAGCACACACAAACAAAATTGTTCTTTATTTATGCATAAATTGTGGATCTTCTGTTGAAAATAATAAGATAAGAAAAATAATTGAATTACTTAATTATTAATTTCATAAATTGATCTTTTAATTTGTTTGGATTCTTAGGAAAGGTCCGGATCTAATCATTCAGCAACAAATTGAAGCAGTTTCGAAAATCTTAAGTACCATCTCTCACCTACCAGACAACTCAAAAACAGAATATACGACTCACACATTTAACATGCACGTTCGCGATAATTACTCTGACTTTTAGTCGAATTCCTAATAAACTATTGTTCATGGTTACTGGTTTTCTTTTTATAAGTGCAAGAGTTTATTCTGTTTCATGGTAATTTATTTTGATAGTTCTTCGGTTTTAAATAATAAATATTAGAATAATGAATGATTCATAACTATAAATTTACATAAATAGTTTTATTTTTATTTTATTTTATTGGGAATTTTTGTAAGAGGGCTGGCTGTATAGAAAGTAAAATTTGTTGTGTATTTACATTTAATGTTCTGAAAATTTTATTCGATACCATAAAGTAACTTTGTTGTTCATTCTATCTGTCTATGATCAATATTTAAAGAAGAAATCTCTAGGTCAGTTTTTATTGGACACCCTCTATGATAGGGATCGGAAGTGGTTATAATTTTATTTAATACTAAAAGTATGAAACGTTTACTAAATGTGTAACTACACGAGGGCTGTCTGCTTATTAAAGGATGCCTTGGATGGTGGATTTTTTGAGTGCTTCTAACGGGTATTCACGCTACATCTAGATAAAAGAGCCGAGCGGTAACCCATAAACCTGGCCTTACACACTTCACCCGTTTACCAAATTTTCATGTAATCAGTAAAAAGTAATTATACTATGAAGTAAAAGGTATTGGATCAAAGAAATGTTTTTTAAAGCTTTATAAGATAAACTTGTATCTTATATAAAGCTTTCTCTTCATTATAAAACTAATAATTTTATTTTAATAGCAGGCTTTTAAAAAACATACTGAAAAACACCAGAGTGACGATATACAAATTATAAGGGTAAATATCAAATATTGAACTTCATATATGAATAAAACACAGTAAGAAAAAAGGATAAAACAAATCCATTATAACAATTAATATAACTTAATGTAAACATGTGAGATTTATTTAATAATGAAAAAGGAAAACATTATACACTTTTATACACCAAATAAAAAATTTTGCATAAAATGTTTTGTATTGCATTAAAAAATTAAAATAAATAAATGAATAAAAGTTTTAAAGAAACCTTACTATCCAGGAATATTCAAAACTAGTACAACAGATTGATGGAAGTTTAAATTAAGTGCTAGAAATTTTTTAAAAATATTTTGTAAAGACGCAGACTAGAGTTTCTTTTTACTTTTTAAGTGGATGGTTAAAACGACCCGCAAAACAAACTTTTAAAATCAAAAGATTTTGAGAAAGTTGGTGGGGGGAGGGGGACATGTGTCCCCCCCCTGATATACGCCTATGGTTCATATGTATTACTTTCTTAGGTAAACCTAATAACAAGAGCTTTCTAATGAAGGCGGAAGGCTTATCATCCCTCCCAGACGTACTGAAATTTTCGAGGGACACATGAAAGATTCGAAGGGGGGGGGGGGCACATACTGAAATTAAGAGAAGACAAGGGAGTTTCTTTTAAATTTCGAAACAAATGTTTGTTTAAAAGATTTTGAAATTGGAGGGGGGGCACAGGGGACACATGCCCCCCTTATTACACCCTCCTCCCGACACTACACCTATCACCAACATCAGAAAAATGGAATTAAAAAGATATATCTGTCCGCGACCGATGAAAAAACTACTCATTTAATCTAAATAAATGAGACGGCCGAATTGATTATGACAAATAAGAAGTTCCTTTCACTAAAATTTACAATTTTTTTTTTTTAACTTCCCTAATCCATAGTATATCTAGCTCTGTGGATGGGGGGGGGGGCTGGCTCGAACCCACAGACGCCCATCCCCTTGGATCCGCCACTGTCCCCCCCCCCGTGTTTTGAAAATGTGCCACGCCCGTTTTTCCCCGTGTTTTGAAAATGGGAATTTAACCTGAACCACGAAAAATACGGCACTAAAAAAAATCTCTTAAGAATATTTTAGAGGAATACTTGAAAATTCGCATTAAAAAAAAAAAAAACTTCGAACAAATTTCCTGTAAAAAAACAGAAAAATTTCCTGTGTTTGGAAAATTGGCACACAAGCCAAAAGCACCAAAAATAGGCGATGTTTAAGAAATATTCACTTATCAAAAACTAGGAAAATTGAAATTTTTAAGGAATAATGAGCAATTAAAAAAAAAAAAAAAAATTAGACTACGGGCACACAAGCCAAAAACATCGAAAATACGCTATGTTTAAGAATGAATCATTTATTTAATCAAACATTAGAAATATTTGAAAAATTAAAAATTTTTAAGGAATAGTGAGAAAAAAAACTTAGAAACCTTTAGACTAATTAGAGTTAGTTTAATTGAAGTTTCTTGGGAAGAAAGTACGCGTTAAAAACAATAAATGCACCCTGCGATACTAAGGAACTATAATTAATTGTTCGGATACGCACTTAGCTCATTATTAAAATAACTGAAAGAAGATATTTAAAATAACGTCGAAAATGAAAATAGAAATTCACGAATTAATAAATTCCCCAATAATAATTAATATGTAAAATAATGTTAAAATAAATACTTTTAAAATTGTTTTAAACCAAAATATTAATTACAAATCAACATACCTCTAGTAAAATATTCAAGTCTAGCTGCACGTGCAAGGGATATAATAGTACCTTGTAACTTCCTATGCAGCTTGTAACCTTCCCTTTTTAGAAACGGATAACCGCAGGACAGGCTCCTAATGCTAGAAGACTCAAACCAGTAGAGGGCGCTGAAAGTCGTAGGGAAAAGGATTTTTTCCTCTATTCGAGGGAAAAACCTTACGTCATCGTATTCCACGTGCGGATAGGGGCAGATGGAATGCTAATAGAAAAACTTCGACTTTTCCGTGGACTTTTCTATCCACCAGTTTAATAGGGGAAAACACGCGCCCGTGCAGGGAGAAATGCATTAGAAGATCGGTTTGTGGGGAAAAGTACTATTTATTAATCGTGCGATCTGTTTTCTTTTGTTTTTCCTTTGGTAATTGAAATGAAAAATTGTCACAAATGTATTTATTATATATTATGTATGTGCACTTAGAAGTTTTTAAGAATCGGTTACATGGCCAATTAATAGTGCAGTTTGTTCTCTCTTTTTTTTCTTGTCTTTTGGTAATTAAAATTAATTATTTGATTTGATTTGAGATTTTTCTCAATTGAGACCCTTAACTATCAGGGTGTCGTCTCGATTGTTCCGAAGCGAAATTAATAATAGTTACAGATGGATATATTATATATTTATAAATACATATATATGTGTCTGAACGATTGTTACTATAGAATTATGTATTTATTACTTATATATATGAAAATATCAGTGGCGTGGCTGCGCCCATGGATGCGATTCTCCTTCCCTGATCGTCGTTGCTTCCCGATGGCCCAAACGCACACGTTGCGTCTCAGCAGTACCAAAGACTCAATATCTGGATGCTGTATTAAAGACTTAATTTATGAAATTAGAACGGTAGTCTAAATAATTCTGCCGTCAAGTTCTCTAAGATTAAGGTAATAGTAGTATTCTGAATTCCTCAACCTTGATCGACGTTGTTTCCCGACTGCCCAAATGCAACGATTGACACAGAAGGGGAAGGATACACTAACATCTTTTAAGAGACTGTTGAGACGTATGTTGAAAAGCGTAACCATTATTTTAAAAATGAAAAAAATGTATTAACTTAGTTTAGGAAGTCGTTTGTAATCTCATCTATTTCTTTTTATTCATTGACATCCTTTTTAATAAAGTTAGTGACCGTTGCAATATTAATTAAAATAATTATGACCTCCAGTCATTATTAAGTATAAGTTATTGTATATGGTAAATTAAAAAGTATTTATACATACCAGTAGCGTAGGAAGAAATTTTTCGTGGAGGGGAGGGGGTAAGACTACAACGATTCATGTAAATGTGTACATATATATTTATACTAGCGGCTACCCGCGACTTCGTCCGCGTCGGCTTTAGAATTAGGTCCCGAGAGAAACGAAGCATGTGTGAATAACAAATATGTTTGTGACAAAAGAAACTGCACTTAAATATTATTTGCTTTTTACTTATTTTAAATGAAGTATAATGCATGGTAGTATACTTCATTTAAAATAACATAGTATGCAAAATTACTAAATTTAGATTTTTTTCAGGCATTTGGTGAATAGAGACAGTTACGACAGTATTTGCCAACAGTTTTGAGTGTTCTTGTAAAAGAAATATTTATGCTATATGCATGAATTTTAGCCTATGTTAATCAGGAATAGTGCAGCTTTCTATTAGCAAAAAAGTTTTAGAATCGGTTCTATAGTTACAGAGATACCCATAGAGCGTAATGTATTAGAATTATTTTGAGTGTTCCTGTAAAGGAACTATTTGCGCTACATGCATTAATTTTAGCCTATAATACTCAAGAATAGTGTAGCTTACTATCAGTGAAAAAAGTTTTGGAATCGGTTCAGTACTTACAGAGATACACATAGAGCGTAATGTAATTCTTATGAGTATCCCTGTAAAAGAACTATTTGTGATATATGCATAAAAGGTAGCCTATAACAGTCAGGGTCCCCCCAGTGTCTAAGAGGGTCTGCTCTCAAACCTGGAAGGCGGGAGAAGCCAGGTTCAAACACCGGTCGCGCCTGTCGACCTAGCCGCTCGCAGTTTTCCGTGTTTCTTTCAAAAACCTCGCGAAAATACGGCCTAGGGTCATTTAGAAAATTCCACACAGAGGAATTATCCATATACGCCTAGGACCCATTAGGCCTAGGACCATATAGGCCTAGGACTTTCAATCAGTGAAGAAAGTTTTAAAATCGGTTTAGTTGCTACAAAATTTCCATAGAGCGATATGCATTAGCATTATTTTGAGTATCTTTGTAAAAGAATTATTTATGCTATATGCTTGAAAGGTCTCCTGTATGTTAATCCAAGGCATAAGCTATCTTCATTACAAAATTTTCCAACCATTTTTGTGTGATTCAATCAAAAACATCCAATCATATAAACGTACACATTTATATTATTTGTAGGATTTGGAAATTTACGAACTTTAAGAAACACATCTGGACTTTTCTTGGTACTTACCTATTATCCCGGCGGTCATTCCCGCCAAACTGTTTTTTTCGTCAAATGAGTTGCCAAACTGTTGCCAATCGTATTCAAAACCATTAATAATTTCATGTGCCCGGCATTTATCTCGGCAAAAAATCGCTCGTCTTGGCGGACCGCCGGGATAATACGTAAGTACACTTTTCTTTATTTATGCTTTTTAATTTGGCGTAAATTCAACATAATTTCCATACTTATTTATGTTTTTCAAATGCATGTGATTTTGCAAATAGAATTTCAGCTTTATTTCAAAAGCATAAATCATTTTGTGCGGGAGAGAAAACGGTTTTTAATTAATAGTTAGAAAAGTAATTAAAATTTCCGAGCCTCAGGTACACTTTACCGAAGTCATGGGTCCAGGCATGCTCAAATTTTCAAAGCTCTGCTTTCTGTAGATTTGTCTGAAGAACATTCATTTTTATTATTAGAGATAGATATATTTGGCATAAAACTGGCATAATTTCCGTATTATTTAATGTTTTTCAGGTGCACGTGCTTCTTTATTGAAGTAATAGCATTCTTGTTAGCTCAAAACATGAATCATATGATACGGGCGAAACTCGCCAAGCATGGCAACGTAAAAACGGTTTTTAATTAATAATTAAAAAAGTAATTAAAAATCTAATATTCTAAGTAGCCTATAACCAACTCCAGGGTCTCATCTATATCTAAACCGAAATGCATCCTAATCGATTCAGCGGTTTAGGCGTGAAAGCGTCATATACAAACAAACAAACACACTTTCACATTTATAATATTAGTAAGGATATGTATAGTATATACTAGCTGACCCGGCAAACGTTGTTTTGCCATATAAATTATTCCTAGGATTATTTTAGTAGAAAGAAATGACTAATTTATTGTAAGTTTGTGAGGATGTGGTATATGAGTGGAAGAGGCATGGAGCGCTGTGAACGATGCTGGAATATAAAAATAACAGAATACCAAACATGTATTGTTAATTCATTGTAATTTATTCTTTAAATTTATATATATCGCTAATTACAATAATTTTACTAAAAAGTAATATCAATCCCTTAACGCAATAGAGTATACAATATTTCTTTTTATCCCATCTTTAGATAACACAAACAAACTGGATGCCCACTGTATGGTTTGCCCACTCGAGAGCATGCCACGAATAACTGTCCGTGTGAAGAACATGGCGTGCTCAAATCTAATCTACAAACAGACATACTTTGGCCATGAGACTTATTGATAGTCATTCCATAAAATATTTTGCCCACCCCACCCCCCAAAAAAAAGTTTGAAAATCTGAAACACTTTCAGATTTTAAATACGCACTATAGTGCTATATATTAAAATCGTATCATAATTTATGTGTCGTCACTATTTTTCGTCCTTATTCCATTAAGCTGGAAAGTGTTATCGTTATTCATGACTGTGCTGTATTTTTCTTCCTTATTTTATAAAACCCATCTTTGGAATTGAAATCTATCTTAAAATCGCCTACTAAAACTATTTTACAATCTTCGCCAAGTATATCACAACTATACTTCACCGTTTTATATATTGTTTCCTACTTTAACGCCTCGACTCTCGTCCAGGAGGCGATGATTAAACATATGCAGTTACAATGACGATTTTTTTGCATTTATGTAGAATTCGAAATTTAGAATTAAAATGGCGATTTGAAACAACATGTAATGTACGGTAGCGTGCAAAAAACAGATGCGGACACAATTATAGGACGAACAGGACGATTTATTTCACTGTCACAAACACATCTATAAAAACACAGGGTTACATTCACATTACATTATATTCGCGGTGTTAGGTGTGTGCTACAACCACAAGAGTCCGATTTTAAACTCGCGGTACATCTCCATGCATTCTTCAACACCGTCGCTGTCTCTGCGCCTTCTCGAACTGAAAAAAAAACAACTTCTGACGTATGGCGCCATCGCATGGAGAAAGGTCTGCTCGACGTCATAACAGTCTATACTCCTCCCCTCACGGAGGAAAACTTTTCACGAGTTTGGAGGGAAAAGTTTTTACCTGAAAATCTTCAAAGTTTGTCAGTCTTCAAAGTTTGTTAAAAATAATTAATTAGGGCCGACAAATCCTATTTCAGTGCCAGTTCAGTGCCATTCAAAGAACAGTGCATTTCCCCAAACAAAAAATTCAATTATAACTACATATAAAAAAGTTACATAAACTTCACTAATAATCAGAAGATATGACCAAATAATACAATTATTTACAATATTAGTAGAAATATAAATTCAAACAAAACAGATAATAACATTATAATTTCTTAATTGCCTTTAATTTAGGGGAGACGACTTAAGCTGTCAGCATTTTGATGAAGTTTGCCCTTTTTTTGAACAACTTCATAATTGTATGGCTGTAAAGTTAGGGCCCATCTTAAAAGTCGCGGATTTGTCCCGCTGTTTTTCCCTAACCACACTAAAGGATTATGATCCGTCTGAATAATGAATTTGTGCTGTCCATCGAGATAACATTTCAACTTTTGTACGGCATAAATTATTGCTGCACATTCCTTTTCAATAGTACTATAATTTTGTTCGGCGGAAGAAAACTTTCTACTCAAGTACATTATTGGATGTTCGTCGTCATTTTCTACTTGTGATAGGACAACACCAATTCCATAATTGGAGGCGTCGCACTGTACGAGGAACGGTTTTGTAAAATTTGGACTGTGCAACACTGGTCTTTCCGTTAACCTTCTTTTAAGTTCATCGAATACAGTTTGACATGCTTCCGTCCATCTTATAGCTGACATGCGACTTTTTCCTTTTAGTAGGTCTGTCAATGGTGCTGAAATCACGGAAAATTCGGGAATGTACCTTCGATAATATCCAGCCAGTCCTAGAAATGACCTAATGTGTGTTTTCGTAGAAGGAGTAGGGAAGTCTCTTATGGCTTGGACTTTAACTTCCCCTGGTCTTCGTTGTCCTTGACCAACTACATGACCTAAGTACTTCACGGTCGCTTTTGCAAACTGACATTTTGATGGTTTTATATGCAACTTAGCTGTCTTCATCTTTTCGAATACAATTTTTAAATGCGATATATGCTCTTCCCACGTAGGAGAAAATATGGCGACATCATCGAGATATGGCACGGAAAATTCTTCGCAAGTTTTTAACAGTCCAGCCATCAACCGGCTGAAATCATATGGAGCATTTTTTAGTCCAAACGGTAACCGTAACGGTTTGAAAATACCAAAGCTGGTACAGAAAGCAGCATAACGCTGAGCTCGTGCCGTTAATGGGATTTGCCAATAACCTCTGGTCAAATCCAGTATAGTTATATAATTTGCATTCGATACCTTTTCCACTAGTTGCTCTATATTTGGTAGTGGAAAATACTGCGTTTTAGTGACGTTGTTCAATTTCCTATAGTCAATGCAGGGTCGGGGATCTTTCCCGGGGACTTCAACTAAGATGAGCGGGGATGAAAAGTCGGATTCGCCTTCCTCAATTATTCCGAGAGTCAGCATCTTTTCTACTTCTTTCTTTAAAATTTCACTTTGTCTAGGCGACAACCGGTATGGCTTTGTACAAATTGGTTTCTCGGATTCCAATTCAATATCATGTTTAGTAAGGTTCGTACATCCTGGCTCATTTGAGAAAATGCCAGAATACTCAGATATTAGAAGTCTCAGAGTTTCACGTTCACTTTCAGAAAGTCGAGAGTTTGACTCTATGTTTTGGAAAAGTTCAGACTCTTCATTTTTACAGGAGTTCAGCTGCAAACATGGCATTTCTTCTTCATAAGCGTCTGGTTCTTCCGTATATAACAAATTTATATTTTCTGGTCTTTGATAATAAGGTTTCAGCATATTGATATGATACACATGATTTTTTTCTTTGTCTGGAAATTTAACAACATAGTTTGTTTCAGATAATTGTTGGATAATTTGTCCAGGACCTACCCACTGCACGGACAATTTATTCGGCTTTGAAGGAGCCACCACAAGTACTAAGTCTCCCTTTTCAAACTTGCGTTCTGTAGCCTTTCGATCATACCATAGTTTTTGTTTTTCTTTTACGTTTTCCATTTGCTGAATTGCAAGATCTTGGCATCTCTTCATACGATTCATAAGTTCAAAGACATATTCAACTACACTACTTTCTGTTTCTTCTTCACCTTTCAACTTTTCGTAGAGAAGCATGATGGGAGTTCTTAAGTTTTTTCCGTGAACCAATTCAGCTGGAGAAAATCCGGTACTATCATGAGTTACCGTTCGAAGAGCGAAAAGAGCCTGGGGTAAGATATTTTCCCAGTCTGGTCCAGATTCGAAACATAGGACTCGGAGAATTCTTTTTAGAGTTCTGTGCATTCTCTCCACTGGATTACTTTGGGGGTGATAAACGGAGCTTCGCACCACCTTTATTCCAAACCTTTCTAGAAATTCCGATGTAAGTGCACTCACGAAAGATGATCCCTGGTCGGTCTGCAATTCTTTAGGGAATCCCATGCGACTAAAAATCTGAAGTAGCACATTTACTACAGTGGTCGAACAGAGATTTTCCACAGGGATTGCATCCGGATATTTAGAAGACATGCAAATTGCAGTTATAATGTATCTGTTTCCTGAGGGTGTCACGGGCAAAGACCCACAAGCATCAACATTTATTTTCGTAAAAATTTCTGTGATAACTGGTACGATCTTTAAAGGAGCCTTCTTCTTTTCTTGAGGTTTTCCAGCTCTTTGGCAACTGTCACAAGCCTTCACGAAATTCTCAACATCTCGGTAACAGTTGGGCCAGTAGAAACTTTTAAAGAGTGCATCTTTAGTTTTTGTTGTTCCAAGATGAGCCGCTGTTCCTTCATGACAAATTTTCATTAACTGTTCACGATACTCCTCTGGAACTACCAACAGTCGTCTTTCAGTTCCATGTTTCTCTTCCTTCTTATAAAATAACAGTTCATTATTTAATTCAAATTTACTATTTTCCTTAACTGTAGCTAATTCCATTAGAGACTTTAATTCTGCGCTTCTATTTTGGGCGGACTTGAATTCTTCAGGTGTGATCTTCAAAAGATTAGGAGTGTCAACAAAAGGCTCCGGTGATGGTAATATACTTTTTTCTTCATCAGTGATTTCGGTTAGGTCAATGATCTCTTGACAACTTTCATTCGAGATTTCTTGCGATTTCTCTTCTTCCTTTCGTAATTCTTTTTTCTTCTTAGAACGTGTTTGAACTGCGTTTATCATATGCATTTCCACATCTTTATTTTTCTTCATACTGTCGATCAATGCAGCTGTCTTATTTCCTAACAAATATTTACTTTCTTCCCATTTATACGGTTGTACTGCTGCTTTCGTTACAACATGCCCAAAACTAGCTTCTAATTCTATTTCGGCTAATGGTAGACATGTAGCAGTCTCTATCAATGGTGATCTCACCCACACATATTCACCTGTAAACATATAAGGCTTCACCAACTTAGGTCAAACCAAATCTAATGTGGCTCCAGTATCGCGGAGTATGGAAACTTCTGCACCATTTACTCTACCTAAGGTGGTATAAGGAGCCATCAGGTGATCTACATCTCCGTCAGCGGTATCGTTTGCAGCCACTACTTCTTTCAGTTTTGGACACTGAGGTCTAAGGTTATTATAAGAACCACACTCGTAGCATCGCGGCTGTTTTCTCTGCTCAAATTCCCTTTCTTTGTTCTTCTGTGGCTCGTATTTCGTTTGATTCTTATACCTCTTGTCTTCAACCCTTAATTTTCCGTCTAACTTCCTAGAGTAGTCTGAGTTTTTCGATGATGGTCGATATCCGGTTCTTTTGAAACTATCTTTGATATTTTCATATTCGTCTATTTTATCTGCCAAGTCAAAAGGAGAAACCATTTTCATCCAGTCTTCCAGGAAATGATCTTTTATTTCTTGGGGCGCACGTCTCTTCAACTGTTCTGTAACCATTAATTCTTTCAGTTGTTCAAGCGTAGTAATTTTTAATTCAGAAGTCCATTCTTCGAAATAGCTATTTAACTCGTGAGCATAATTCCGCCATGTTTTTTCAAAACTCTTCTGATGCCTATAAAATAACTGTTTCAACCTTTCAGCATTTAATTTGTACCGCTTCAGTATCAACTCCTTAACATAGTCGTAGTCTTTAACCTTTTCTATGGGTTCTCGAGCCAACATATTCGTTACTTCACTCGGCAAAACACTAAGTAAATACGCAACCCAATCTTCTTTAGAAACTCTAGCCATTTCTGCACGACGCTCAAAATTTATTAGATAGAGTCCTATTTCATCTTTCTTTTCATCGAATTTTGGGTTAATTTTCAATAATTCTACTTTAGGACCCGTCTGACTGCCACTTGAGAAGTTGGTACACAACGTACGCGAATCGCCTGTAGAAGCACTCAATTCTAACCGTTTCATTTCTAATGCAAATTCTCTATCTTTCTCTTCTTTAAGTCTCTCTTCTTTACGTTCAATTCTCTCTTTGTCTTCACGTTCAATTCTCTCCCTTTCTTCACGTTCAACTTTTTCCCTTTCTTCAGATTTAATTCTATCACTTATTATCAAATTCACAAATTCTTTTACAAATTCTTCATCATAGTTCTTGCTATTTAATATCAAATTCTTTAAATCGATCATTTTAAGATCATCAGTAACCTCCTCCCCTAACTCTTGAGCAATTGTTCTTAATTCCTCTTTACGCGCCTTCGCGAGATAGGCCATTTTAATAGTTTGATTTTTTTTCAAGAAATTCCTCAGCAACGATACGAATAGAATTAGGGAAAAGTTAATGCTAATTCTAACCAAATTAATTTTCTGGATCTTCAGATGACCCACAAAAAATTTTAGTAATAAACAAGCACAAAATACTCAATTTTAAACTTTTCTAAAAAACCACTTAATGTCTTAAAAACTTTAAATTGCAACCATGAAAATGTTTATCATCTTTAAATTTGCCAAAATCGTATAACTTATACCGACAAAATCATAAACATTAGTAAACCAATTAAACACATAAATAATAATAAATGAACAATGTACAATATAATTATTTAATTTTACTTAATTAATATTTTACTAATGATACTACTTAAATCAAAAGCAAACTACACCCATCTACAAATTACTTTACGAAGTTTACTTCCGTTTCTAAAAAATGATAACAGAATTAAACACTCTTATAATGTTCCCTGAGGATTTCAATTATTTTCTTCGAAAGCTGCTTAACAAACCAAAATTGTTTTTCTTTTCAAATGAAATCAAACAATATAATGCGATCAAACCATAAAGAATTTTTTTTTCAAAATTATTCAACACAAAATTCAAAACAAAGTCAAACTGCGTATGAGAAAATATATTCTTTTAAACAAAACACAACCTTCATAATATTTTCTGAGAACAAAATTTTCTAATTGAAATACGTAATTTCAGTAAATACCTCTCTTTTTTCTTATGAGAGCGAAAATTAGTCTTAAATCTGAATACACAGAATAAAACTATTTAAAAGTGTTCTCAAAACTAATCAGATTCACTTCATGAAAACAGAAGGTAATTCCTATGTAAATAGCAACTCTTAATGAATCATATAATCAAGATTAATCAAAATGGTATATTCACAATAAAATAATAATTGTTTTCTTAACTCAAAATGTTCAAAAAAAATATTTTCATCTCACACTCTGCTTAGCTTTCAGGAAAACCAATATACTTATTTTAAACGATAATACAACCACTAAAACAAGTAATTATAGCATAAACACTCTTTTACTCAAATCGAAACCAAAATACATATACTTGTCTTAAACGATAATACAACCGCTAAAACAAATAATTAAATAGCATTAACACTATTTACCTTAATCGAAACCAAATACATATACTTATCTTAAACGATAATACAACCGCTAAAATAAGCAATTAAATTGTATATGCACAACCTGTTCCAAAACGACCCCGAAATCAAATTTAGTAACCTTAATACAAAAGCACTGTTTTAGATTAATTAAAAAGGCACTGTTTTAGAACTGGCACTTACCCACTAAAAATAATCATTTCTTAAAACACTGGTTTTCGATGCACTGGTTCAATCCCACCGCTGCCACCAAATGTTTTCCTCATCTGTACGGTAGCGTGCAAAAAACAGATGGGGACACAATTATAGGACGAACAGGACGATTTATTTCACTGTCACAAACACATCTATAAAAACACAGGGTTACATTCACATTACATTATATTCGCGTGGTTAGGTGTGTGCTAAAACCACAAGAGTCCGATTTTAAACTCGCGGTACATCTCCATGCATTCTTCAACACCGTCGCTGTCTCTGCGCCTTCTCGAACTGAAAAAAAACAACTTCTGACGTATGGCGCCATCGCATGGAGAAAGGTCTGCTCGACGTCATAACAGTAAGTACAGCATGCCGTTAAATTTTATTTATTTTGGATTACCAATTAATGCAGTTTTAATAATTAAATGTCTTCAAATTCCTTAACTGGCGCGTTTATCGATAGTTTGTTTACTTTAGTTATCACCTACTTCTTTTGGGTGTGTTGAAACGGTACTTACGTATTATCCCGGCGGTCACTTCCGCCAAACTACTTTTTCGTAGATTTTAAATACGTTGCCAATCGTATTCCAAACCATCAACAATTTCATGTGCCCGGCATTTGTCTTGGTGAAAAATTGCTTGTCTTGGCGGACCGCCGGGATAATACGTAAGTACCGTTGAAACTTGTGCATAACTCCCAGAGACCCATGACTGGCAAGCTCGCCAAAGTACGAGGATTTTTTAGGTTGCCGAGAGTGGGGGCGTTAAAATAGGAATCAACTCTTTCTTGTACGATAAAACACATCTTTGGAATCGAAATCTATCTTAAAATCGCCCACTGAAACTGTTTTATAATCTTCGCCAGGCATATTCTTCCTGTAGGCATATTCCAACTATACCGCAAAGACATTTTAAATGCTGTTTGGAATGGGCATCATAATCCACGAGTGTACCGTGTTTTCCTTTCTTGTTCCACAGAGCACTTCTTCGAAATAGAAATCTATATTAAAATCGCCTAATAAAACTCTTTTACAATATACGCCAGGCGTTTTCTAACTATACGCGAAATATATTTATAATAAATTGTCATGTTTTGGCACCACATTTAGCGATCAATTATCAAAAATTGCAAACCTTGTGGGACTTTTAACATTTTATTAACGCCCCCCCCCCCTCTCCACATTATCTGGCAAACACATTTGAAAAGTGACTCGACACGCTAATGTCTACACAGAAATCCTGACTGAAATTAATAGCACTCGGGGGTTAAACATTTTGGGGTGGAGCGCCCTTGTGACTTAGGGGTATGAAATATAGTTAAAAACCTATTCTCAGACCTAACGAATATACATAGAAAGTTTCATTAAAATTGGTCGAGTGGTTTCGGAGGAGTTAGGTGACTAACACTGTGACAGGAGAATTTTATATATTAGATATATGTGTGTGCGTGTCTTGTGCGAGTGTGAAGAAAATATGTTTTGTATGACAAAAAAATTCCTCATTGGGGGGCGGGGGTAACCCCCCTGTAGCTACGACACTTATATATTCATATAACCAGAGAGCACAGCATTCAAGCGTGTAAGCTTAATGCAAGCTTGAATCAAGTGTTCAAGTTTACACTTACCCAACTTGCATTACACTTGACATAGCAAGCTTAATTCAAAATT